>JBBBDQ010000507.1:2600000-2720000 GCA_037127315.1 Ascarosepion bandense | reverse complement strand
CATTTGATTTATTTTATGTTATTTTATTGAAGTGTTTTGATTCATTTCCTTATATTTTTTACTTGCATACTTATTTAAAAAATAACAACTTGGCCATCAGAAACAAAAGGAACTCGATACGTAAAGCCACAAATTTATTAGCCTGAAGAGAGTCAATCTTAGACTTGAAATACGTGTAGCGTCAAAAATAGTATTATGGACACTTAATTTATCATAACATGTATAATAACATTAACAATGAATATACATATATAATAAGATTAACAACGACTATATAAACGTTCACGGCCTCTCACACTTTTTATTCTATTTACATATATATTTTTTTTCTAAATATATACTGTTAAATATGAGAGACAATGAATGTCTATTATGTTTAATCATGAGTCGTTCTAAACGTTGTATTTCGGCTTTAATTTCAGCTGAAAATAAAGACAAAAATTCTACATTATTTGGATAATTTTTTATTAATTTGTTTCTAAGCTTTCGGCTCATACAAGCCACCTTCAAAGAGGTTATTAAGACGATAACACAATAACATCAACCATCACCGACGATTTTATTTTGTGTTGACATGAAACTCCGCTAGGCAAATTAATAAAATAATAAAATTAGAACCAAATTGATAAAAAATTATCTAAATGTTGGAGCATTTATGTCTTTATTTTCAACTGAAATTAAAGCCAAAATACGACGTTTAGAACGGCTCATGATTAAGCATAATAGACATTCATTATCTCTTTTATTTAACAGTATATGTTTAGAAAATTATTTGCTGCCTCGATACACTATATATATATATATATATATATATATATATATATATATATATATATATATATGATATCCGATGGTATGTAATACTGCTAGTATTAACAAAATCTGACTGGATTTTTACTCATGTGCACATATATATATATATATATATATATATATATATATATCGGGGGAGGGAGGTTTTTATCAAAGGAAATTGAGTAAAAATACAGCCACTGATACCAACAACGTTTATCCCTTTCTCCAGTACAGTATAAAATTTCAGCAACGTCTCTACTTACAAAACGTTGTATATAACTTACTTATACACCCTTTCTTCAAATACTAAGAAAATATTTAGAGTAGGCATTTACAAAATGCATTCCTCTTCCCTCCTACATATTTATATTTATTAAAAAACGTGAGCGTAGAAAAAAACAGAAGCAATCAAATGGCAATCAAAATTAAAGGAAACTATTTTCACCTATTTCAAAAATAAATATCACGCTTTTCAACAACATCTCACAGCACTGTTTAAAAAATGGATGTTCTTAATTTGACTGTCTTGTTGGTTCTGAAATTATAGCAATAGAAAGACATTGGTAGGGGCAGGCATATAACAGGCTTTCTACTGTTGCTTTTAAACTCAAAATACATCGATTTATCTTCCGCAAAAATGCAATTTCTTGAAGATTTATGTTGATATTGACCAATTTATACAATAAAAATCAGCGGGGAAACGGAATTTAAATAACTCCTCTGAAGAATCATGAGATTCTAATAGTCTCCGATGTCAAGCATTTTAAATTAACTGAGGGTTGGGCGCATTGTGTCTGTAGACGTTGAATGCATTCCCTCCTCTGGTCACATCCATCATCCAGAGAATGCAAAAATTTACACTAGATTTTGCAATATAGTTCGTTGGAATAAGAAAGGACCGTACTGCAGCGATGAAAGTACCATATATTTCCGCATACAGACTACCTAGTGATAAGACGAGACACAAAATCTAGGTAATTTTTTGTCTTATCTTGTACGCGTATTATAAGATAACCGAAAACGTAGGCTAGGTTCTGTCTGATTGGATAGCTTACAATGCCAGAAAAATTATGTCAATCAAAATAAAGCTGATGTTATTACAAATGATATTTCGCTGACCTACATCGTTAAACGATAAAAAAAAATAATAAAAGATATTAAAATTCGACAGTAAAATATTTATATCGAGATGTTGTCTGAAATGACGGCAACATATATATTGATGTACCTACTATTGACTTCTTAGATTAAGAAATAAGGAAAAAACAAACAAACAAAATTACCCAAATCCCTGAGCGTGTCAGGAGGGATATATATATATATATATATATATATATATATATATATATATTTCAAGTGAAGAGTACTCAAGGTTTTTTTATATTTTGAGTGCGCTGGCATTTATTTTATTATAAACAGTGCTCAATATAATGAGTATTATAGACCTTAATATAATATAATTTTATGGTTATGTCAATTATACATTGCTACATGGAAATTTCTATGTTTCGAGATTAAATCTCATCATCAGGCAATGTTGGTGTGGTTGTGCAGACGATTTACATTTAAATGACCAATACTTTCGGTTTACTGTGAATGTATGTGGGTGTTTTTGTGTGTGTGTGTGTGTGTGGCTAATCAGAATGGAGATTCACTTAGGGGTCTGACCCCGAGGAATTTCTCTGCTAACCAACTTTTTTCCTCCTCTTTTTTTCTTTTTCCTTGACCCTATTCCTCACTTGTCTGTTTTCCTTCGCATTTATCTGATCTTATCATTTTCCCTTCAATTTTATTACATTTGATGTGATATTACTTTTTTGGTAGTACCAATCCCCTTCCCTTTAGTCAATTTGTTAAAGAAAAGATTTTTTCCAAAAGGAAACCTCGAACTGCTATTTTTCGCTCCATCTATCAATTTGCTGGAAAGCTTATTATCCTGATACAAAGGGGGTAATTATTCAAAATGAACAACTAACTTATTCTCTATTTGGCTTTTTTTATTTTTATTTTTTGTATTTTTACCTAATTCGTCGGTGAGCATGTTATTTAATTTAGGTTTTATCCATTTTCTAATGTGAATAATTTACAATATCTACATATGACATTAATTTCGTTACGTTTATTTAATACATTTTTATTTTTAAGGGATCTAATAAAATAGTTTTTCATATAAGCATAATGAACATTATGCTTATATGAAAAACTATTTATTATTAGATCCCTTAAAAATAAAAAATTATTGAATAAACGTAACGAAATTAATGTCATATGTAAACATTGTAAAGCCAAGAGTAGTAGCCACTCGACTTAGGTCAAGGGGATATTGATTACACTCTTCTCTTGAGGTCTGCCTGCTGGGTGCTTTCTATATCTGCTTTTTGTGTCTTCTTTTTGGATCAAAGCAGCTCGTTTTTGATTTCACACTTGTATTTGATTCTGGACTTCCCATTGGCTGATTAACAAAATTCGCGTAGGCTCGCTAAATGGAAATTTAATATTTGATTAATTTTTTAGTTTTAACCGGAACATCTGCGCGAACCCGGATGCACACAGACACCTTTTGGTCATTTGCCTTTTTGTCGTGAGAGAGCAAGCATCCGGTCCCTCGTTTTTGCTCGGTCGGTATCACCACACATCTACTCCGAGTCATAATTTGATATATAAGTGACCGTCTTCAACAACTGGATAGTTTTCAAGCATAAAACAGATCGTCGCCGTTTGATGTTATACACTGTGTTGACTTTGATATTTGCATAAGCTATATCTAAGATATCGAGAAGATTTAATCGTAAATATAGCATAACTTGTATATTATATATATATATATATATGTGTGTGTGTGTGTGTGTGTGTGTGTGTGTGTGGACGCGTGTATGTAAGTGGTCGATCAATAATAATGTGATATTGGTATTTCCAAATTTTAAGATGAACTTTCGATTGTCCAGTATTCACAGTGATAAATGTTCCCAATGGTATTCCGTGTATTTACAAGGAAATTAGTAATGTTGATTTTATATATTGTCAAATATATCATGTCACTAGCACTGAGTTACGAATTTTTCTATTTACCTATGTATATATATATATATATATATATATATATATATATATATATATATCCTCATATATGTGTGTGTGTGTGTGTGTGCTTGTTTCTGTGTTTATTTCATACGCCCAGTATTTATGTGTGTGTTGTTAGCAAATGGTTGGCGTCTTTGTGCTTCCTAATATGTCTGTGAATAAGTGTATATTTTCAAATTTATGTCTTTAACACACGCTGGGAGTCGTTTCGTTCCTTTCGATCCGTGATATATTCTGAGCGAAGACATTGATTTGTCTCTGAGGACAAATTCTGTAATGATTACTCGAGGCAAGGTGTTCACGTGCAACATCAAAGTCCACGATATCCACCAAGTCTCATTATCCTCTGCCCGAACCATTCCATTCGACATAGCAAGGAGAGGTGGTGAATATACTCCGAGGCTAAATCTGATATTTCCGATGTTTCTTTTTACCTTTAATTGCTACTAAGACTGATAAAACTTTACATTTTTACAAGAAAAGCCTTTTTCATGTTTTGGAGCATGATACTGAGAGAGAATGGACAGTTTTAAACGATACGGACATATTTTACCAAAGAATTGAAAACACTGCGATAAATCCGATAAAAGACTAGATTAGACAGAAGATGCCGTATTTGTGCTAGAGCAACGCAGTCCTCATGTTCCAGCTTTGATAGAGATTATATATATATATATATATATATATATATATATATATATATATATATGTCATTTTTTATACAAGCCTGATTTGCTGTGTCCCAGCTCATCAGTGTGGCTAGACATTCACTTGCTCCTAGCCGGGGTCGACATTCGATCGATTTGGTATCAGTCAGAGTTACTACCCCTAAACTATCGGCGCATGGTTAAGAGAGGAGGCAATTTTAGCTTGTTATATAACGCTGTGTATACACACAGCAGCCAAGAAAACTCAATTATTGACTGACGAGTAATAGTAAATTACAGAAGTGTTTACTGTTTTCAAAAATTTTCCCCAGTATAATATATATATATATATATATATATAGATATATGTGCATTCTCCCCATCCAGCTATAGAATAAATAGCAGGACATATTGTATTCTATAACCTTCGTTGGCAACCAGTCTATAGCAGAAAGAAATGGCAAACTACTACAGGAAAATCTTCTCACACTCTCTTCCAACATGTATTAAAAACAGCATGGAAGAGTAAGCTCATTAAATTAACATGAGAATAAATAAGTTGATGCGCAGTTTGCAGTATTATAGAGTAAGCGGATGCTTATATATATATATATATATATATATATATATATATATATATATACCTACTTAATTATTTTGTAACATTTGCCTAATCCTTTAATATTACTCTACTTAGCGTATTACGCAGTGATCCACCCCATCAATGCACTGATTAAATTCGACGCTTGCCATCTTCAGTGTTGTAACAAGAAGCAGTGTCGCCATTATTATTTATAATTTACATATATGACTGGACAAAATGTGCGTTCGGTTTATTAAGTAAATTTTCCATGAAATAAATAAGCGATCTTTCTACCCAACTATTGTTGTGATAATTCTCCAAATGCTTTATCATACATAATTACCTGCATTTCGATGCAACGACGTAATACCTAAGTAACAATCTGCAAGTGAAGGCTCCAAAGCTAACACTAGCAGCAGCATTAGCTAACATTATCTCTGGATACACCGAAGACTATCTATATTTTATAGGTTTCATCTCTGAATGCTAAGTCTTATCTAAATCCGGTTACGTACGACAGATTGCTTTTTGAGCTTAAAATGCATCTATTTTGTTATTTATTTAGTATGTCTAATTGCTTATTCTTAAAATATCGCTCATTAGAAATGGATGCATTGTCATGAAGAGGTGCTTAAATTTTGAGTAAATCAAACAAAGGAATCGTTACGTTAGCGCAATGAAATCGATTCCCAGTAGCTAACTTATACAATAACGTTTTTGCCAGCCTCAATGAAACTAAATATTATTCCGAGATTTGTCCTATTTATTTCTCATCGGTTATTTCTCTCTCCATTTTTCCATACTTTCTTTATTTGTATTAATTTCTTCCTTTCTTTATTTAATTTTTTTCTTCTGTTTTGTAGCGGTTATTTCTCTTTCCCTCTTTTTTCCCCTCTTTCTTTACTCATTTCTCTCTTTCTTTGTTCGATTCCTTTCTTTCACTCTTTATTAAATTTCGTTGTTTTTTTTTCGAATTTTTCCTTTGTTTCTTCCTTCTTTGTTGGGTTACTTTATTTTATATTTCCTAATTCTCCTTTACTTGCTGTTTTATATATGAAGGTGAATCATAAAGTCGATTTTTAAATTAAATGGTAAAATGAATTCAGGGTGACAGTGATATCCCATCATGCATTTGTATAGAATGACGAATAGCTCTACCCACCAGCATTCCATGATACAGTGGAATGAGAGAGAGCAACGAGGTCAGACATATGGACACTTCACACAGCGATTACCTATCGATGAACAACGCCAGATGTTAGCGCAATTTGAAGCTCGCACCCTCAGTCAACGAAAAGGGTATGAGCAGATGGAATGCTTTAGCCTTGATGGATACGTGTAACAGGCGAAATCCAATACGGTTGCTCACCAATATTGGGGCACACAAGAACACATCCAGAGCGCGGATTTCTTGATCAGGGTAAAACTGACGAATAACCGGTAGCAGAAGTGACTAAAATCGTGGACAATAGTTATGGATCTCTACAAGTCACAGTGCATAGCGACTTGGGGCGTCGTAAATTTTGCGCGCATTGACAACTGAAACGTGCAATCGAAGCAGCTTCGTGCGCAACACAAAAGCTACTTTTTGCAAGGAATGAAAAAAGCTAGTTGTACAATATAACATACGCATCACCGTGCACCTGACTATGTCGAAAAGCGATTTATGCATTTGTTCTTCAGCAGTGGAAATGGAAGTTGTTGTATAGAAATTTCCATACCGATTGATTTACTATCGTGTATAAAGAGCGCGATGGGTAGATTATCGCTATCTTTTTTAAATTTCACTTGTATTTCTTTCATTTTGTCGACTGCAGACATTAGTATAATCAGTTGGGCAAAGTTTGTGAGAAAAAATAACACAATGAGCCAATTCACTTCACCATAAATTTATAAACGTTCTGCTGTACAGTTTAAATCAGGTACGAAAACTTCAGAGACATTGGGTGTCAATCTGAGGACAGGCGAGAGGATTAGAAAAGAGTCGAATGAGTGTAATAACGATTACGAAGGTGTTTGGAATAATCACTAGTGATAGCGACGTTAGGTCTCAACACGGCGGCCTACATCAAGTGCCTTCAGGATGTAGTGCTGCCTTGAAATAAAGAGAGTGGCTGATAGAAGACTATATCTTGCAACCAGACCCTTCAGCATACCACACAAGCATAACAATCAATCATAGCTGTCAGACAATTTCTTTGATCCCATAAAACCCGTGCATCCGGCCACTCACTTCCCAGATTGCAATCCCACTTGATTCAGATAAGCTAGAAACTAAAACAATTCTTTGGAAAAAAAAAAGTTAAATTGAAGGTAATGATTATTTTGGTTGGATGGTTGGTTGACTTGTTTATTTACTAAGTTGATTTATTTCTATATTTTTAGGATTAATTTATTTCCTTTGGTTTTGCTTATTTCATAAAAACAAATAAGTAGAACGACCGGAAAAGTTGCGAGAGGTTCCGAAATTGTCTGGAGCCCGTGGTTGAAGCCAATGGAGATTTTATTGATTAAATCTACGTTTTAGTATTTTAAGATACTTTTATTTTCTAATTTTGGTAGATATATCTGTTAAATGATATGTTAGCGTTATTTTAATTTTCCCGTCATTTCGACGATAGTTCATCCATTGCGCTTTTTATCTAATCTAATCTAACCTAATCTAAACTTATTTATAAATGGAACTTTGTCTGTGTGTGTTTCCGCTACCTATAGATTCCGAAACGGCTGAACCGATTTTCTTGAACATTTTCACAGTTGTACTATAAGCGTCTGCGAGTGTTTTCAGCTAGGTTTTGTGTCGAGATACCCCGGATAAATATCGAAAATCGATGATCGAAAAAATCGGGTTATGGAAGGAGTGGTACGATTTTAATCAAATTTGATACACTCATAGACAAAGACATAAGAAACGATATTCAGAAGTTTCAAAGTTGTAGTTCTTACAATAGTGCAGGAAATTTGATATCAATACCAAGAAAGCAAAATCTGACTTACATCCATTCATCTTTCTTTCAGTCTACGGTTTCGCTTTAACTGGAAACAACTATTGCCTTTTAGTCTTTCGTGCCAACGTCCAAAGAGTCTGGGCTCCAGGACCATGGATTAGTTTTAAATCTTTCATTACACCCGAGCAACTCCGGGCTATAATGCTAGTTTATAATATATACCTTCAAATTTGTCCTCGTTTCGTTTCTGTTCTTTCGTTATGTCATACTTCTACACATGTTCAAATCTTAAATTCCTTTTGTCTTATTTCCTCATTTATATAATTGTTATATATTATTTTTTTTCTTTTAGTCTATAGATATGTTGTAACATTTTTCTCTCTGTGGTTTCTATCTTTAGTTCTTAATCTTTTTCAGGATATCATTGTATGTCTATCGTCTTTAGTATATATTTGTTTTGTCTCTTATTCAATGTGTATTTTATTTCTCTTTCATATAAATCTTTTTTTCTTTCTTGTCGTCTATAAATCATTCTTCTTTCCTTCGTTTCAGTCTTTGAGGCATTCTTTTTGGTTTAATCTTTGTCCGTCCAAAAATTCCTCATGTTTTTCTACCACAGACGTGTTCTTTTCTTAATACTCTGATTCCATTGTTTTCCATCCAATTTTTTTTTCATTCTTTCTGAACCCGCAATTAATTCTGTCGATTTTCATTTGTTTTCATCACTTTTCTTTCTTGTCACATTTTGGGCGTTCCATCAATTAATTCTTTCTATTTTTTTCGTTACATTTTCAAATCCGCCATTTGTTATTTCTTTAATCTCCTCTTTTCGCGCCATTTATTCAACGTTTCCAATTGTCCTTTATCTACACAAACTGTCTCCTTTCATTTTTAACATTTTATTTTCTTTGTGTCTCTATTAGTTTCGTTTTCTTTTCCTTGTCGACTTTCCTATAATTCTCTTTCAATTTTCTCTCAGCTTTCTTCTCTCCTTTTTCTTATGAATATTTAAGCCCTCGTCAGGTATCTGAAACGACTGTTGATTGATCTGGAGCCAAACGTGGCAAGAGAATGACTTTCAAGAAAAAAATAATGATAAAAAAGATAAGTTCTCGTCTTAGTCAAAACAGAAGATTTTTTAGACAATCAATGAAAACGATTGATGTTTTTAACTGAAGTTAATTATCTTGAATTAAAAAAATGATTAAGTCCGCAATGAATTAAAAACTCAGAGTTGGCCACATGCTTTTTTAAGGTAGATTATTAAAATCAATATGACATTATTATTTAACATATTAATAGTATATTGTAATTGTTACTTTTAGAAAATAATAAAGTAGAGCAAAATAGATATAATTCCGGGGAAAATTAAAATGCATAGTAACAAATAACAATAATGACATGAATATTTAAAAAATGAGCAGTAGGAAATTGGCTTAATGTTTAACAGCTTAATGAAAGCTTTCGCATTATTTCACCTTATACAAGATGGCAACTCCAGTAATACGCCAGGAGATACATGGAATGAAATTAAAAGAATAAGAGAACTGAGAATAATTAGAAGATTGAGGGAAGGACACGAATGGGAACAGAATTCAAGAAGACAGAAGATGACGAACGACGTTGTATTGCAATTTTTGAAGTTATTAGGAAAGCAAGAAAACGGAAGGGAATTCCGCAGGTAGGATGTGCGTGAAAAAATTGTTTGAGAAGAAGAAGCTATTTCAACAGTAAAATAGTGGCTGACGCTTAAATTCATGTAGGCGGAGCACCAGGGCAATAAACTTGTTTGAGCAGTTGCTATGAAAATATTTTTAGAAAAGACAGTGGGAAGCCATAACACGTCCGTGTGGAAGTGACTCAAGTCGTGATGCCTGCGTAAAAGTTAATGTTTTTTAGAAGAAAAATAACAAGACTAAATATGTTATGAGTTACAAGTGATATGAAGATGTGAAGGGCTATGATTACCTACGTCCGGAAAGAAACGCTGTACATAACGGAAGAATAAAGAAAATCTTAAAAAAAGAGTTTAAAATACGTAATGATCGCGGTGGTTAGAATAAAATAAAAGTCCGTTCGATTTAAGTAAATTTTCTACTTATTAAAAAATCTTTTCACGCGAGGTAATGCGATAATGTCACCAAGACGCACATCATTACTGCAAATGAAATAGTATGAAAAGGTTATACAATAAACCAGAAATCTAGTTTGAAAACTAGTGATGTACTTCTAGTCTTGTTCAAAGAAACGAGAAATGAGTGCGAAGCTGTCTACTCTTATGAATGAACCAAGAGACTATAAGTCATTTTCAGGAATGAAGTCTTTTAAGAAAAATCCTTTGTAGCTTGGTTTATTTTTGTGGGATATCGCAAATAAAAATTACTGTTCATTTTTATTTATTTGAATTATTGATTGAAAGAAAACTATTTTTGCAAACATAAGAAATTACTTTTGCTAAATATTTGAATGATTTCCTTTTATATACAGCTGGGAATAGAAAAAACTATTTGTTTTTTTTTTCCTAAGATTTCAACATTTCTTTCAACTAAACATAATTATCTCAGGTATGGCGTTTCCAACTAGCCGATTCTAGTTAGAGATTTTTCTCTAGCAGAATATTTTGGTGCATCTGATATCATATTGGGAAAACTGGCGATCTCTGATTTTATCGGAGGAATGGGAACTACCTCAGGTAGAGAAAAGACCAAAATTTATTTTATAAGCTGAAACGTGCTGGTGAGAAAACGCGAAAAAATTTCTTTTGTTAACCAAAAATGGTCGAGATTGAAAAAGTTTTTGAATGAATGATGTAGGAATACACAGCAAGCATAAGATGTCTCTAAACAATACATGAAGTGATTAAAGACTAAGAAGAAAGATTTTATTAATACAAGCCATCATCATATTTAAGACTCATTTAAAGTTAGTGAAACGATAGAATAAATCTGCCAACTGGCTAAAGAAAGGTGTCCTTCTACCTAGATGAGAGGCTGAAAAGTGTGTGTCTAATATGATTGTGTGTATATCTATCTATACATGAATTATCTGTGTATATGTGCGTATATATATATATATATATAAATGCCTGTGTGAGTTTGTGTCGTAACATAGCCTGAACGTTGCTTTCAAGCAGGAAAAAAAATTCGTGATATTGAGTAGTTTTACCAAAAAAATAGCATATCTTAAACGTCTCTCTCTCTCTTTATATATATATATATATATATATATATTGTACAATAGAATAGCCTGAAATGCGTATATTTTATGAATCTTACTTACCCAGTGAAACTAAGCAGATATTTGGCTTAAGATGTGTCGCATAACGTTTGATCTTCTCTCATTGAGGAACTTCGAAATAATGCTTGCCAAATATCTGGCTTTATATATATATATATATATATATATATATGTACAATTAAATTTGTTTTTAATTAAAAATACATTGCGACACCAAAATTTCTGTTTCGAGATTTCTACCTCGTCATCAGGCAATATCGGAATTAGTGTTGTTATATATCTATCTATATATATATATACTTATGTGTGTGTGCGTAAGTTGTGATGGTATACGTTTCAAGGTTGTTGTTTGTCAGTCATTTACTGGTAGAAAGACAGTTTGGCAAGTAGGTGTTTGTCATGAAGTACTCAAATATAGAGATAAAAGACGACAAAAACACCGTAAGAGTGAGGCATTCCAATGATGCCTTCACTAATCTAAGTCAGCATAACACTGTTCTGTTGAGTGACGAGCTTAACTATATTATATATATATATATATATATATGTATGTATGTATCTACGTATGCCTGTGTGTGTAGGTGTGCGTGTGTAAAAATGAGTGTTTATATATATTTATTTTCCATTCTGTGAAATAACATTCTTTTTTTAAATTTTATGAATGTAATCTGTAAAGGAGGAACACACTTAGTAAAAGAAAAAACAATGAACGTATAATGGCAAGAGTCCCGATATTAGCGACATGAAATATACTTAATCACGCTTGCAGCGAGGTTAGAAAATTGCTATTTCTCCTGTGAAACATTTGAAAAAAACGAAGATTATACAATTAATCTCTTTGTCAACGATTAATCCTTAAAATGACAGGAAAATTTTGACCAAATATACGCGAATGTACAGAGCGAACGGATAGAAACGCAAAAAGAAAATTATTTTGTGGGAATAGTAGTTATCATGATTATATTCGATTGAAATATTTACAAAACGAGACAAATTGTATTTTAACACTTTTAGATTTTAGAGAAAAAGAGAAATAGCAGAAAAGATATGTTTCTACACGTTATATTTTTAACAGTATGTTTCTGTTTTGAATTGTGTTTTGGCATTCTTTGCATCATATTCAACGTTTTCCATCATTCTTCTCTTCTAGGAGCACTCATTAAGACAAATTCTTGGAGCTTCCATCTTCGGTTACAACGAAATACTCTCGGAAACGAATATTAATAACATGAAACCTAACTTTCTAATTCGGCATATAAACTCAAATCTTGACGCTCGATTGAATGCATGGTGCCTGATCAAATATAGGATGAATGAAACCCGTTTCGTGTCAAAAATATATAACACCCGTATCAAATCTGGAATTTAAGATACCCGTATCATGTTGTAAATAAATGATGCCCGTATCAATTATGAAATGAATGATGTCTGTTTTCAATCTGGGATAAATTTTACCCGATTCTAATCTGGAAAGAATTGTAGCCATATCAAATCTGGAATGAATTATTCTTACATCAAGCCTGGAATGAATAATGCACACATTTCTTAATCGTACCACCACTGATGCGCAGCGGGCCACATAAGAGTAAAACTTTAGATAGGAGGAGAGTAAAGAGAAAGACGCACCAGTTGTCAGAGAAAGGGCAAAGAAGGATGGGAATACAGGTGTGAAGACAATTTTGAAGGTAGAGAGAAAGAAAAAGAACAAGAGATACAGGGTAATGTAGAAGGAACTGGAGTCAAGTGGATAAAATATGGGTACTGACATTGCATTTAAATTCCTGGAGAATGTAGCCGTCGGAAAAGCAAGTATATGGAAAGGAGTGCGAGAAAAGAAGCTGGTGGAGTAGAATTGTCGGCTGCATTTGGTTGATCTATCTGTAAATGGGTGGGACCTTCTTGCCAGTCTGGTTGCACGAGTAAGTTCTTGTGGTGGGGGCACCAGTGATTTAAGTTCATCAGACCAGAAGCCAAGAAAATATTTTTGTAATAGACAGAGGTAAGCCACATCCCGCCAGTGAGAAAGTGGCTGAAGTCGAGTCGTCAAATCGGGACCTATCACATTAAAGATTCTCCTTTGGAGCCTGTCGAGGACACTAAGTTGAACAGCAGTGGAGCTTGACCATATATGACAGCAGTATTCTATACACGGACGGAATGTTGATTTGTATATATGCAAGATGGATTCAGGCGGAAAAAACCTCCCGACCTGACACAGTGACTCAACCTTCTTAGCAGTGGATTTATCTAGAATGAACGATGCCCATATCAAATCTGGAATTTATGATGCCCGTATCTAATCTGGAATTAACGATGTCCTCGTCAAATTTGGAATGATTCCCTCATCAAAGCTGGAACGAATGATGCCCTCATTACATCTGGAATTAGTTATATCCATCTTCCTATAAAGTAACTGACAATCAATTAATGATAGCCTTAAATTTCCAACGAAATCCCCACTGGTGATATTCATGTTTACGTAGTTGCGATACCGAGGTTAATTTCCAACGAAAGGAAGAATCTAGTGTTGTTATCTGACCTAGACTAAATATTCTAGTAGTTAATACTTTTCATTGTTCCCAATAAAAGCATTGTCTTTTTTTCTGTAAGACACCTACGTGGACATCGCAGAATTTCATAGAGTTCACTTATATCCACAAGGATCATAGATTATCGGAAAGCTCATCATTAAGACTTTGGTAAAACAGCGTACTGCTATATCTTCAAGGAAGAAATACCTTCAGGGAAACTGATACATGGGGGTGTCAGAGATAATCATATAAGAGGAGGATGAATTTCATAGATTGTATCGAAGTGTTCCATTAGGGCTACACAGTACTTCAGGTCCAATCTTATACGAAACAAAGCAAACTAAATCCAAACTAACAGAATTAGAATGTCAGAGAGAATTATCATGGGAGAGAGGGAAATTTATATGTAACTCTAATTCGCAAATCTAAAGATGATACATAAAGTTTACTCATTCTTTTTTCTACTTGCAAGCACACGTGTCTATACACATTAAGATTAGTAAAGCATGAGTTCATGAGTGAGAATACCCTTCAGTGAAATTGACTTACCATGAACTTTAAGAGTAATTTCTGACAACGAAGAATCTATACAAAATTAAATATCACTTAAACTGAAAACGAAGGTGACAGATACTAGAATATTTAATTGAATAAAAAGGAAACAAAAGGACTAATATCAACAAAGTATTTTTAATTGTATAAAAATCGCATTAAATATATCTCATAATTAAGAAAAAAACAATTAAAAGGAGAGCCCTGTATATATCATATAAACAATCAAATAAGACCTTATTTTTTCCTGTTCTTTCATTATGTCATATAATTCGTCATACGTTCAATTCCTAGCTACAGTTAGTCCCCGTTCTACTTCTTCATTTATATCTTTCTTCAATACTGTAATTTTTTTGTTTCTTTTGAAACAATTTAGACGAAATTTATTTATCGCATTGTATTTATCATTTATTTGTTTGAACATTATTTTTATCGATTCTCCTATTTAAGTAGAAATTCTAAACTGAATATCTACTCAAATACGAGTATCGATTAAAAATAATGTTCAAACAAATATATTAAATATCTCGGTTGCTAACTCCATTTCGTTAATCGCCGGAGCTTTTCATATACATATATATATATATATATCTACATATTATAACTGTCTCATCCTCCGGTAGTTCGCACTACCTTTATGTCTTGCCAATACATCAAAAATAAAAAACAAACACATTGGAGACGCTACTTGAGTTCAGTGTGAAAAGGAATAAATAAAATAAGTAAAAATAAAGTGTTTAAGGATAAAGTGTCCAACGTGTAAAAAGTTTTACGCCGGAATCAATTCAATGAAAAACATTGTCAATTTCAAACATTTTCATTTATATTCATTTTTTTAAATCGCAACCATATTTTTGTGATTGTTATTGCAATATCTTGTTAATGTTAGTAATCTGAAATATTTAACGATGCGAGAAGAGAATTGTTGTAGAACTCGGCAAGAACATCCTCAATCAATAATTTAAGAAGTAAGATTCATCAAAATATTAAAAGAAAACCTGGAAATTTCACGGGTTTGTCTAGCATATATATATATAGATATATATATATATATCTGAGTGAATACAGAACAAAGAGAGAATTTTTACAACGTCCAAATTTAAAACAGTACTCGATATATAATATATAAAGCTGTGAATATTTATTATAAATTATATTTTAGAACATGTACATAATTTTTTATATTCTTCATATATTTCTATATTGTTTATAAAATATAAAAATATTACATAAAAATATAAAAAAAATTATGTACATGATCTAAAATATAATTATATATATATATATATATATATATATATATATATATATATGGTTATTTTTTAAGGGGATCCTCACCACTGTTGCTGTATTTTCCGCTCTCTCTCTCTCTCTCTGGGTCCTTACATTTTAAACTGAAGATTTGATCGCTCAAGTTATCAAAAAAAAAAAAAAAAAAAAAAAAAGCAAGAAGCTGCTGTCATTGGATAATTACAAAAATTCAACGAAAATTTCGAGCATTTCCTGTCTACTACTGGTAACGAAATGTTAATCTTAAGTTATGCATATGTTCTTGACTTTTGTTAGTTTAGACTAGTTTTAAAAAAAATTCGTTTCACCCATTTTCAATGTTTTGTCTTAATATTTCCCTTCCAAAATTTCCTTTCAATTGTTTCTAAAAGTAATAGATTAATGTTTTATTTAAATTGTAATTTTGAGTTTTTTTTAATGTAAAATATTGCATAGCGTTGTATTTCCACCCTCCCACACTGTTGCTGTGTTTTTCTCTCTTTCTCTGGGTCCTTAACTTTTAAACTGAAGATGTGATCGCTGAAGTTATCTCAGAAAAATGGCATAAAATATGTTGTTTTTGAAAAATTAGGAAAGTTCAAATAAATTTCAAGCTTTTTCAGGTAACAAATTTCTAATCTGAGGATTCTGCATTATCGTTTTTCGCACTACTTGTCATTTGAACTTATACGAATTATATTTTTTCATCCCCCATATCCCGTATTTATTTTTTACGGTATGTTAGCAACCCGGTAGAACAACCCCGTATGTTAGCAACCCGGTAGCTTACAAAGGGCGGAGGAACTCTTAAGGAGTCAACAGTCAGTTAACAGGTATCTTAATAAATCATCGTAGAGAAGGCAACGAGCTAGCACTCCACCATCTATCCAGCGCACAATGATGGCTTTTAAAAATAAATATATGAACCCCATTGGCATGAAGGGTGTTACTTCCAAAGGAAATAACTCCTCGCCCGGTAAGGATCGACATGGGCAACAGGTATCACCTGCCCGTCATCCATGGACGGTGAGCATCAACGGCTTAAAGGGGACACGATTTTACAAAATTTGTCCCTCGCCCGGGAAGGAACAACATGAGCAACAGGTGTCTCTGGACTGTTACTCTGCGATTGTGCGCAACAAAAAATAATTACCTTGGGGACATGAAACGTCAGGACGCTCAACAAATGTGGTCAACTGGAAAATCTCCATCAGGAGATGAACAGACTGAACATCAATATTCTGGGAATAGGCGAAACCAGATGGCCTAACAATGGAAACTTCAGCAGTGACAACCACAGGATAATATACGCAGGAGGCACAAATAACGAAAAACGAGTCAGCGTAATACTGGACAAAGAAATGAAGAAATGCGTTCTGGGATACTGCCAGCTTTCCGAGAAAGTCCTCTTGGGTAAACTGAGAGGAAGACCCATTAACGTATCTATTATAGTAGTTAATGCACCAACAACGCAAAGCATTGAGGAAGAAATAGAATCATTCTACACTATAGTGGACATTACCAAGGCTCAGTGCAAATTAGAATCATAACGAGGGACTTGAATGCTAAGGTAGGTAAAGACAGTAAGTGAACACGACCGGCAACTTTGGATTAGTAGTCCGCAACGTACAAGAAGAAAAATGGGTCCACAGCAAATGACCAAGTAATAACTGACACCTAGTTTCAAGAACACCCACGACGTCTATGTCCATGAAGAAGCCCTGGATGCGATGCGAAAAACCAAACAGACTGCATAACAACAAAGGATTCATTTAGAAATGCTGTCATTCAATGCAAAACCAATCTAGGCGTCGACTATGGAAGCGACCACCTCCTAGTCATCTTGAAACTAAGGATGACACTCCAGAGAAGCCTTGTCCAGCAAAAAAACTGCAAAACAACACACAAAGACAAGGCACATAGAAGAAGAAGAAGATTTTCTCCCCAGACAAACTTGCTAAACATTACACCACATTGAGGTGCCCCAAATGATTTACTAAGCGTAATTTATATGTTACACAAGGTCAAAAATGGAGCACCTAATGAGAATCGAACACAGTTATAATTGATTTATCAGGACAAGTTTGCTAAGCATGACATCACGTCGAAATTATATATGGTTTTCTTAGCATAGGTTACATGTGGCACAAGGCTGAAAGTATGGAGCACCTACTGAGGATCTAACTCACTATGCAGATGTAATTTATTTCGTAAGACAAACACACTAACCATTACACTACTTATATATGAATGAACTAGCATAAATAAATATATGTACATATTGTGATATGCAGATAAAAAAAATGGCAACACTGAAATGTCTGGTCAAATACTTTAGATTATTTTCGAATAAAATCATCGATTTTTTTGTTTCTTCATTCGGCTAGAAGACGCATTTAAAAAAAGCAAGTCACTTTTGCTCTTATCACTCAAATGGTATTCTACTCGGCAATTAATTTTTAAAGCTACTTACAGTGAAAACATTTGTATTCCAACTATCCGCACTCCCGCTAATTAATATGTTCGAGTATTTACAAACTGGCCAATTCCTATATTATGTATGTCTAGAAAAAAATAAAATTAAATGAATAAAGCAAAAATGGTGCTACTATCGATTGAAGTCTACCTCCCGTTTCGACTATAACGTGAGATTTACTGCAGCATCAGATCATAATATAATGTTGGACGTGTATAAATATCCCTTAGATTTCACCTACCAGCCACGAGAGGTGAGGGGCACGGTAGACCTTCGTGGTGTAACTGTGTAGACCATAAGCTATAGTAGCACCAGAAAAAAAAATCAATAAAAACGTTGACTTCAGAACATTATCTGTCGCTTTTAATGAAACATCTATAAAATAAGGATTGCTGACCACTTCTTTTTTTTTAATCATATCACCCCAAGCAAGGCTACGTAAGAGTGAAAATATTGAAAAAGAGAAAAACCGGAAAACACATACTAAACAGGAAAGAAGGGATGAGGCTCTTCACCTGTTCAATAGACGTGGGTTGAGTGCGAACCGGGCGATAGTTTAGTCTATCTACTCCAATTGAAAAAATAAAATAAAATAAGAAAAAAGAAAGAGTGAAAAGATTGGAAAAGAGAAAAACCGGAAACCACATCCTAAACAGGAAACAAGGGATGAGCCTCTTCAACTGTTCAATAGACGTGGGTGGAGTGTGAACCGGGCGATAGTTTAGTCTATCTACGCCAATTGAAAAGAAAATTCAAGAAAGAGTGTAAAGATTGGAAAAGAGAAAAACCGGAATTCACATCCTAAACAGGAAACAAGGGATGAGGCTCTTCACCTGTCCAATAGACGTGGGTGGAGCGTGAACCGGGCAATAATTTAGTCTATCTACTCCAATTGAAAAATAAAAAATAAAATAAAATAAAAAGATTGAAAAATTGGAAAAGAGAAAAACCGGAAACCACATCCTAAACAGGAAACAAGGGATGAGCCTCTTCACCTGTGCAAACACAGTTATTAGTAATAAACACACACTTTTCGTCAACTTTTGGTACAACTCAGTTTCATGCACGCTACAATTTCAGGTATTTATACATAGCATTAGAAATAAATTCAGGAGAAAAATTTACAGAGGATTCTAGTAATATTAGGTTAAATATTAACATTTATCCAACAGAAAGATCGATGTAAATTTAATTTACAGAGCAGCAGATATTTATTTATTTCATATGTAAACTCAGGACTTTACATTTGGGGAATAGTCATTTTTACAGGATCTTACTGTACTTTGAATACGTAAATTAACACGTAAAATGAAGGTAATTTATATATATATATATATATATATATATATATATATATATATATATATATAAACTCAACACATCAATTTAACCAGTTATAAACTACTGTGTATTTCGATGGCTATGTTTTTGAAATTTTTCAGTCTGATGAAATAGTACTAAAACCTTGCCTGTCGGGATAAATGATAATTTTTAATTACTCAAGATGATGTGTTGATTTTTTCTTTGTATATCATATTTCTTTGGATATTACTCATTGTGTTCTCTTCATAGATCTTTCGCTTTAATAATTCATATTGGATAGACATATTTAGATTATCCTCTCCGTTCAATGACTTTACATTGGGTATTATATATAGCCTTTGAGATTTCACGCGCCCAATCGACTCAGACTATTAAAAACTTAATTGGGCGATTAAAATTTACTGTTTACTCGCTCGATGTAGATTAAAAAATTTAGCACTGAAAAGTGTCCGTTCAAATATAGAAAAAAACCTAACCCAGCTTTTACAAACCAAAAGAATGTCATTGAAGATGTTACTTAGAATAACCTAAAATGACATGATTGAACTCCTTGGTCTCGCTTTTATCGTCCCGGTAAATGAAAACATTTGTTTAATTAACGTTTCCAGAATGGAACCAAAATTTGTCAGTCGCTCTGATAGCTTATGAAAAGTAAAAACGAACATTTCAAAGAAAGAAAACCAAAAACGCTTACGTCTTTAAACCACGCACAGAAAACAAATAATACAATTCTTTTCATATAAAATCGTTCTGAAAGTCAGATTTGTTGTTTATAATCTTCTATGAAATGGAGGTTGTAATCAGACAAAACAAATAAACTACGAATTTAAGTACCTCCACTGAATTGTACAAAACAAAAAGCAGCTTATGATGATGTTAAAAATGCTCAAACTTAATATAAAAAAGTTTTATCATCACAAAGTTTATGCTATATATATATATATATATATATATATTGTGTATCTGATACACAGTTAATTTTTGATGTCGGACAGACCACTTATCAGAGGAGCAGTCTCTGTTCAGGACATGGCTGATCATGACACTGAAAAACTTATAATTCTTTGTAGCTCACAGAAATGCCCCCCAAGAATAACGTATTCATAGATTTGATTCCATAAGTGTCAATAATTATTATTGTTTCCTCAGTTAATGAAAGAGTGGTAGTGAATATTTATGCGTATTTCATTTTAGAATTTCCTGTAAAACAAGCAACTGGCTGGTGTTTTGCAGACATCCAATCGTGACTTGCATATACGAATACATAATAAAGAAGCTGATAGACAGACAGATGAAACGAGACATAGAGAGGTAGATAGATAGGTTAAATAGAGTAATATAGAAAAACATTAATTTTGTCAATCTGACAACCTTGTTTGTTGATATAAATTTTATTTTAGTCTGTACACTTTCTGAATCGATTTCCTTGTTTATTTATAATGTAACAAGCTGCATAGCTTGGCGTTGTTCGGAGTTTTTATTGGTTATATTGAAATTGTAAGTTTAAATGCGTATTCAGAAAGCTCCAGTATGAGGTTGCCGGGACGACTAAGTTAGAACAAGTAAGTATTTAATTTTGTTGTATTTGTAAAACGGGATTCATGCTTGGTTAATTTTTCAAATAAATGTGAATGATGTATGTACAATTGGAAGAACGGGTGCGAGGGTTTCGAGAGCCTGTAATGTGTAGCGATGACGTTGTGAAGCAAAGGAAGTAGATGCATTGTCTCTGCAACGTCGGAGGGGTGAGCACCTTGTAGAAAACGTGAAATTGTTATGGCATATGATAAGGTAGAGATAAGAAAATACTCGATATTTGTTGGAATACAACTAAGTGTTTTAGAGAAATAAACGCTTGTATAGGTCAATATGTTCCATTTATGTTTGCCGCACCCTGTGTGTCAACTGAGATATTTTTTAGCATGTCAATGCATCATGCCTTGATCTACCAGTGACTCGAATTTGGTTGAGTTTGAGTTGGGGAAATACATAAAAATGCGCAAAAGACAAGTCGAAATTGTGTTTGTCTGATTTTGAACATTGATTCAAATATATTTGTATGTATCAAAGAGTCAGATCTTCATCTACATGATTTCCGATTTTGGAACAATTCGCATAAGACGTCTCCGAGGAGAAGAGTTCGAAATTTTTAAGCGTTTTGGTGATTTCTGCCGCACCCTGTAAATCGATTTGAAATTTTTTTGCGAAAATCAAAGATTCATGTCGTGATGAGCAAGTGACCCAATTTTGGTTGAAATTGTACCAAAGGTTTAGGAGGAATTATGTTCGTTATAATGGAGACACACAAACACACAGACAGACATGTCTGTTTTTTATAGATAGATGACTACCGGTATGTATAACAGAAAATTTTATTGTGATTATTCTAAATAAAAACAAGCGATTATCTTAGACGCTAATTTCACTCTTCGTAAATCAACCAAAATCTACAAAAATACATGTACCCATAAAAGAATTTTATTGTAAGAATTAGACAGGTAGATTGATAGACCGAAACACAGATTGACACAAAAATACCAACAAAGACAGATATACAGACGGAAACACATACGAACAATATTGAGACAAATATATGCAAACAGATCGACAGGCAGATACACACATAGATACATAAACAGATGGAAAAAAGAGATCTACAGATACAAATAGTGATTGACAGGTGCAGTGAGGTCAACAGATGTAAACAAAAGTCGACAGATGCAAACAGTGAGATATACAAAGAGTATGACTGACAAATATGGACAGACATTGTTACATAGCATCAGATTTAATGTGAACCAAGCAGTGTGTGTGTGTATATATATATATATATATATATGTGTGTGTGTGTGTGTGTGTGTGTGTGTGTGTCTAAAAGATTACAGCGTGAGATATCACCAAGTTCGGGAATAATAGTACATCAACATTAGTATAATCACTCTTCTCTACTCTACACTTAATTCCAATGGTGTCCATGTATTTAAGATATGAACATTTCATTCTTGAAAACGGGTAGGTATAAAACACTATATATATATATATATATATATATATATATATATATATTCATTTGTAAACGAGTTATTACCCGACATAGACATGCATTGTTAACCCCATTTAATCAAATAACGGAGAAAAAATCTCATACCAGAAGCAGCCGCTAGAAAAGGAGGGGTTGGAGAACGTCGGTTAACCGAGAGAAACTGCAGTGATAAATTAAAGTTTGGTCGTGGGAGGCATGTGGTTTGAACATTGGGTAAATAGTGGGAGCTTAATTAATAAATTTTTATTAAAAATATATAACTTAATTAATATTTGCGATAATTAACTACACATTATTTGGGATGAATTAATAGAAAATATTCAATGTTTTCAAGTAAATCGATACAGGTGTTACAAATTTTTTTTTTCGTTTTTAAATATTGATAATATAAAAAGACTTCTCTCAAGTTGATATCTTGATCAGTTTGATAACTAAGATTTATGGATCACTTTTTCTCCTTGCTAAAGCCGTAACTACAAAATCGATACATCTTATTCTGTGACAGAAATTCCATGAACCTCAGATGTTTGCAGATAAGTTAATTCGCACTGCCGTTTCAGCAAGATGGCGGCACTTGTCATTAGTCTACACTTGTTCGTGATTATCCGAATAAACAGTTTCCAAATTGCTGAGCTATGGATGAAATTAACAGGCCGCCGCCAAGTCGATCAGCAAAATCAAGTCGCAAATCAGTCATACGGCCCTTGGCAATTTACATTAAACAATACGAAATTTTACAGATAAAACAATGTCGTAGATATCCCAGGTTTTGCTTAGAAATGCTGCCTTGCAATTCAAGCTGAGTTAGAATATTTATTTTCGTTATGTATGAATTCACTATTGATAACTCAATATGTCTTACAACGTTTTATTGTATAATTAATGTTTTTTTAAAATTTTAATGACTTTATTAAAGATATTAAATATTAAATTATATTATAATTTATTAAAGATATTAATGCTTGCAGTTTCAATGTTGGAAGGGCATTAATGGGTTATTATTTGTAACTGATAAATGATACTAGTTCTTTTAGACGCCTCTAATTAGTATAGGATATTTTAAGAATCTATAATTAATGTTGGATATTTTTATTGAAATCTGTAATATATAACTATTTGCCAATGAATCCTGTGGGTCTTTGAAAAGTGTTAGACGGTGCTATGGTTTGACCAAGTGTCACTTGGACATTTTTACAATTAAACATCTAAACAAGACCAGAGGTCGTTTTAGTTTTAGGCTGGAGCTGATGCAAAAGACAGGACTGAATGTGGCCTTTAGGCTAGTTATTTTATCTTCACATCATATATCAAAATCGCGGTACAAATAACGACTTTTTACAGATAAAACAATGTCGTAGATATCCCAGGTTTTTCTTAGAAATGCTGCCTTGCAATTCAAGCTGAGTTAGAATATTTATTTTCGTTATGTATGAATTCACTATTGATGACTCAGTATGTCTTACAAAAGTTTTATTGTATAATTAATGTATAAGAATTTTAATGATTTTATAAAGATATTAATTATTAAATTATATTATACTTTATCAAAGATATTAATTCTTACAGTTTCACTGTTGGAATGGTTATTATTTGAAGCTGATAAGTCATACTATTTTTTTAGACGCCTCTAATTAGTGCCGAATATTTTGGGAATCTATAAATAATGTTGGATTTATTTGGAAATAGTCATCTAGAGGTGGTGTGATGGTTAGCAAACATGTCTCACTAGACTCATTATATTTGAGTAGTGAGTTAGATCCTTACTGTGTGCCCCGTAAAAACACCTTCCTCCAGGTTTGAGGTTTGGGCGTAGGGCTAAAAATTCTGCCTCATAAAAAACAATGTTACGGAATTAGAAAAATGCTGCCCTAAAACACCATTGGATATAACGGGTGGTGATATTTTATTTTATTTTATTTTTGAATCTGTGATATATAATTATTTCCTAATGAATCTTGTGTGTCTTCGAAAGTGTTAGACGGTGCTATGGTTTGATCAAGTGTCACTTGGACATCAGTAGGCGGACACTGAGTGGCTGATATGGGATATCTTTTCATTATGACATTTTCGCCGTTGTAGTGCAGTGGATATCAGTTCGGAACGAGAAACCGGGGAGCCGTGTTCGAATTCATAACATTCACTTACGCACAAACACCCTTAGGAAAGGTATTAATATCCCCCTTTTCCTTCCAGTTATGGGTTAAATAACAGAACAGATTAGGTTATATATCCTTGGTTGGCAACCACTCTACCGCAGAAAGTAATGGCAACATACTACGAGAAAATGTTCAGCCCAGTCAAGTTTCTTTAGAGACATGATCGCTCAATCGTGTATCACGTATGGCACTTAACTAACTCACTGATATTTTGAACTTGTGTTATTAGTTATTGTCTCTGCTTAATTGGTCCGTCACTACAGAAAATGACTGAACACACATACACACGCTTCGGAACGGCGGTGTAGTAGGTATAAGAGTTGGTTATTTATGTGTTTGGGTTTCTGATTGTCAAAAGCTCAAACTTTGGATCTAGTAGTGACATCACCAAGCCAACAGAAACGAACAATAAATAACATAGCAAAAAACAAATATAACGATAATCAACTTATATCCCATATCAGCCAACCTGATAATGACCAGCGCGTACGTTTTCGAAACGTTTTCATCAATAACATCCATATCATCAAGATTAGAATAATAGATTGAAATAATTTTTTAAAAAATGCTAACAATTACTAATCTCAGACACAAAATACTGAATTATGATATTTCTACTGAAACAGTTTTTTGTTCAATTTCATCGGTAATTCTTACGATCAAAGCAACATCATTCGATTTTTTATAATGATAATCATTGCGTTAAATATAAATTTAACTTGGTCCAACAGGTTGCATAATTTTTTTTCAAATGCTCTTCTTTAATTAAATATTATTTTGTAAGTGTCACAGGTGGATTAGGTTTCTATCCTATAAAAATCATTACCTAACCATCAAAAATGTAACAGGCGGTCTATACTGAATTTTCGACCGTCTTTTTCGGTGAGGGGCCCGCAAATAACTGAAAACCAAGAGATAAATCTATACATATAGCACTACCTACCTACATCAATATATTTATATCTATCTTGCTCATTAACTGTTTTCGGAGGAAAATGCTATTTTTCAGGATGATAATACACCCCTTCATACTGCTAAATTTAAAGTTGAATGGCACAAGAAATATTCTAGTGAAGTAAAACATCTTATCTGCCCACCACAGTACCCAGATCTCAACATCATTGAACATTTATGGTTCTTTTTGGAAAAACAAGTGAGGAGTCAGTATCGGTATGAGGTAGAACAGCCTTTGGCAATAATTATATTTTGAATTTTGTGTGGGATCGAGTTGTAGAAATCTTTTTTCTTTTCAAGACGTTTTTTATCCATTTTTCTGCTAAAGCAATCTCCGATTCTTTAAATGATGATACTGAAAAATATCGACAATGTTAAATTTATACCAACTCTTGAGAGTTTAGTAAGATTTTCTTAATTATGCTATTATGTTACTAAGTGTTTCTATTAATTTTGTCCATCCCCTAAATACACTTCACTGTTTATATCTAGTTGCCGCACTCGCTTCGTGGTTGTCTGCAGAACTCAATTCATAGCTACCTGCAAAACTTGCTTCCTAGCTAAATCACTTTACACTCGTTAGATTTTAGACTTCTAACAAAACCGACTGAATTCATCCTCAGCGTCTCTAGTTGGCTTTGAATAAGGATAAAAAGGGAAAAACTGGTCCAGAACATTAAATAAAATATTATGAATAGTAAACATATTCCATAAATATCTCGCCATCTTCAGCAATGTGACATGATCAACAATGATAACTTGTATGATTGAAATATCATACCTCTCTCATATTAACGAAAATGACAGTATGACAAGCTACTATTACAATCGCGGCGGATCATATGACTCAGAACTTGTCGCCAGCTGTTGTTGTTTTGACACTATACAGGTATCTGATATCTATCTATCTCTCTCTCTCTCTCTATATATATATATATCTGTCTATATATATATATATATATATACACTGACCAGTTATTAATTACCATAACGCTCACGAACAGGTGTTGCATTTTTTTAATCTTTCGAGATCACCGTTACATATATATATATATACAGTACTGTGCAAAAGTATTAAGACAAGAAATATTTTATCTTTTATGAGGCATCGAAATAAAGTTTAAAATAAACCCTGTCCTAACATTGTGCACATGTATTAGGACAGAGTTGATTTTCCTAAAAACCTAACTGAAATTTAAATACAGAGTGAAAAGCCAAGTAAATTGCTAGTAAATATTGATCATTTAAAACTAGGTGGAAAAGAAATGCATTAAAAAGAAATTATATTTAATTTTTCCTATTTTCTATTAAACAAGTTATTTTGTAACTACTCATTATTCTATTATCCTCGGATATGACTGACTTTTTTCTTGTTCCCCACTTCTCGAATTGATAAATCTAATGAGGGAACTACACAAGGAAATAAGAAGAAAATGTATACAGGCTAAAGAGAAATGGCTCAATGACAAATTTGCAGAAGTAGATAGATTGAGCAGGAATAATAAAGCAGATATGCATAAGAAAATAAAAGAGCTGACAGGACAAACAAAGGATGTCTAAAATCTAAGGATGGAACAATCATTTTCGGAGAAAGAGGAAATAATCCAACGATGGGAAGAATATATAAAAGATCTTTTTCCACGACAAGAGAGAACAACCAATAATACACAAAGATGAAGACAGACCGGAAATTTTAAAGTCTGAAGTGGAATTTGCACTAGCCAAGCTGAATAGAAGCAAAGCAGCGGGACCAGACGTCAGAGTCATAGAGCTAGCTGATTGCCCTGGAAGAATTTGGTATAGAAAGAATTACTGAAATAATAAATGAAATTTATAATAGTGGGGTTATACCAGATGATCTCCATACAAATACAGATGAAGAAGGACTTATAACTGTGCTTCATTGATTATAGAAATGCGTTTGACAAAATACGCCACAAAGAACCGATGGAGATGCTTGGCATCCTAGACATATTTAGGAAAGACTTCAGAGTAATAAAGAATCTTTACTGACAGCAAACCGCTTGCATACGGACAGCTAATGAATTCAGCAGATATACAAAGATAGAAAGAGGCGTAAGACAGGGATGTGTCTTTTCACCGGATCTGTTCAACTTGTACAGCGAGAATATTTTGGGGACCCTAGAAGTTATGCCTGGATTCGTAATCGGAGGCCACAATTTAAACAATCTGAGGTACGCAGATGATACAGTGCTGATAGCAAACAGAGAAAGGAAACTATAAACCTCATACAGAATGTATAAGAAGAAAGTAACAGGAAAGGACTAGAAATAAACTGCACGAAAACCGAATGCATGGTCATCAGTATAAAGGGCAACCCAAAATGCCAAATACAGGTTGTTGATACCAGAATCAAGTCAGGTACAAAAATTTAAATACCTAGGAAGCGTTATAACAGAAAACGGAAAGTGCAATACAGAGATCCGGAGGCGAATTGGCATGGCGAAGGAAGCATTCCAGAAGTTGAGTAAGGTATTAAGAAACAGGACAATCTCACTAGAAACAAAGAAGAGAGTACTGGATTCCCACGTGATGTCCGTCCTTCAATATGGCAGTGAATGCTGGACAATACCATCAAAGATGAAGGAAAAACTTGAAGCAACTGAAATGTGGTTCTACAGAAGGATGCTGCGAATATCATGGATCGAATATGTGAGCAATGATGAGGTCTTGGAAATGATGGAAACAAAAAGGAAAGTAATACTGAGCATCAGGAAGAGACAGCTGAAGTTCCTGGGACAGGCAATGAGGAAGGAGAGCTTGGAGAACCTGATACTAACAGGCCAGATAGAGGGAAAAGAGACAGGGGAAAGCAACGGATAACATATTTGAAGGACCTAATCAGGTGGATGACAGAACGAGGATTGCATGGTGTAACAGGAGAAGGTGTGCTCAGAGCCACAAGGGATGGGAAACGTGGAAGTCCATGATCGCCTACGTCCAAGGCACATAGAAGAAGAAGTATGTTACTTTGCAAGACACACTTTGGGAACAAATACTAGTTGCTTGGCAGGAGATACCATTAGATACATTGAAGAAGCTTGTGATAGGATGAAGGCTGTGATCAAAGCAAACCTCTGTTACACTGAGTATAATATTTATTTTGTAACATGTATTTTTTCTAGTTAAAGTATTTGTTGAGAAAATGAAATCAAATTACTTTAATTAAATTGTTCATTTTTGTCCATATGCCTCATAAAAGATAAAATAGTTCTTGTCCTAATATTTTTGGAAGATACTATATAAATATATATTGTCATCTTCAGACAGATCTTTTTCGCTGTATCACAGCTCATCAGTACGCTTAGACTCCGATTGCTTTTGAACCCAGGATTGAAACCAGACCGAATTGGCGACAGTCGGCGATTTTACCTCTGGGCTATACATATTCTATCATGCCAATGGAAAGTGAAACTCTACTGAGACAGCGTCGGCTCAATTTGTTCTCTTTACTACCAGTTCTGAAAGCTCTTGCTGCGAGTTTTTTCTTTAATATCGCCATAATGTTTTAATTTTTGCAATAATTATGTGGCCCAGTAGTGAATACTATATATATATATATATATATATATATATATATATATATATATTACGCTCTCACACCCTGATTAAGCACTCTGGAAGAAAGGTAGACTTTGAAAAACCGTAACTACTCTGTCATGTACGCATCGCTCATTCAGTAATGAATTAGAGCCCTCTAGCTATTAGGCGTGTATAATGATAATATACACACTAAAAAGTCTGCCTTCTTCTACCGAGCGCCCGTAGTCCAGAGGTAGAATCGCCGATTGACTCCAATTCGTTCGGGTTTCAATCCTGGGTTAAAAGCAATCGGAGTCTAACCGTACTGATGAGCTGTGATACAGATTTCTCTGCGGATGACTATATATATATATATATATATATATATAGATTCTCCCTATTATAATAAAAACCTTTGTGTTCATATATTTTTCCGCATTACGATCAGGGGTTTGGATTATTACATTTTTTGTTATGATACATCAATATAAAATAGTTAAATGTACTTAAATCAAAATACGTGTTGCTGTAAATTTAAGCCGGCATATCGACGTAAATATTTTGCCGTCATATTTGCCGGAATGGGCCCATTCCCATATATTATAACTATTAAATTATTATGATATATCATAATATACTGGGTTATTTAAAAAGAAAACAGAAGAGTTCTAAAATTAAATCCTCAAAAGTAGCAGACATAGGTGTGACAAGCATTTTTTTACCGAAATGAATAAAGGGCAAATTCTGCCTTTCCGTCCATATTCCGTCCATATATCTGAAACCACTCTCATTCGGGCTAAAATTGCTCTACTCCTTTTGGGGGTTAATAGGAAACCTAGGTTGAACATCTGCTCTTACTTTGGTGGCTGAACATCCAGCGTTGGGATTTGTGTTCGATGACAGCTAAAAACTCAAATTTTGAAATAACTGAAATATTTAGAGATTTAAAATTTTTTTTTATTTTACTATAGTTTAGTTTAATTTTTTTAAATTTTGAATTTAGTTTAAATATACCCAAAACTTTGTGAATTAAGGAAAACAATTTATTTTTTCAAAATGCCAAGGAATTAGAGCTAAAGTGACAGGTTTTGCATTGAGAGGCTCTAATTACTACCGGATATTTTAGGAATCTATAATTAATGCTGGATCTTTTTTTATTGAAATCTGTAATATATAACTATAAGCTAATGAATACTGCTGGTCTTCGAAAAGTGTTAAACCGTGTTATAGTTTTACCAACTGTCACTTGGACATCGGTAGGCTGCCATTGATTGGTTTATATGGGATATATTTTCATTATTGTGATATTTTCACAATTAAACTAGACCAGCGGTCGTTTTAGTTTTCGGTTGGAGCTAACTCAAAAGACTGGGCTGAATATGGCTTTTAGGCGAGTTATTTTATCTCCACATCATATATCAAAATCGTGGTACAAAAATGACTTTTCTTGTGACGGGGCCATTTTCAAGGCAGAAGAAAATTATAACCATTTCAATTTATACTAATTCTGAAGAGAAAAACAGCAACAAAAATATAACATTCAAACAAACCTCGAAAAATATTCATTTATTTTAATAACTTTGAACTTTTGCTATCTAGTAATGTTTCTGTCGCCTAGCATTTGTTTCTATTAATTTTAGAAGTATGCTCTTTCTTTTTTAATAATCCCGTATAATCGGTGAAATAGGTGAATTTTAAATACATTTTTATACATTAGACGCTTAAAGAGTCTGTGCATGCAACAATCGATATCCTCATTATAATATGTATCTATCAATAATTCATGCAGGTGTAGATATGAAATCATAAAGAAAAAAATTATCATGGGACAGCAATAAATGGACAGAAAATCATTTAAGAACAAATGGATATTCTTTATCGCATTTTCATAGATACAGACAGACTTGCATAGAAAAACAGCTGCTGAATCATGAAGATGATTATCGCTGCATATATTTAACGGGACATCTCTTGAGGTGTGAATAAAAATAATTTAAATAAATATGTGCTTAATGAAAGTGGTTTCACCTCAGCTGATTCGATAATAAAATTCAAGAGGTGAAAATAATAATTACTAAATGCTTCATACAGCTGTTAGACAGTTGGATGTTGTCTCCAGAAGTTGTTACGTCTAGATTTCAGCATCCGAATGTAGTTTCCATCAAACTTAAAGTTTAAGGGTTTAGTTAATGTCCAGGCAGTGGCGTCATACATTATCACCGCTTGCATAGTGTCTCGAAAGAATCCTCGTTTGTGGCTGTCATGTATGCATCAGTTACAACGCTTTTAATATAGGTCATGAGGAAACTGACCATAGAAAAGTTTACACAAGAGACAGTTACGCTTAATATTGTAAATAGTTACAAAGCCAAAACGTTAATCTAAAAACTCAATTCAATTTCTTAAATTACCCTGTCATTACAAGACTTCTGTGTAGATGTCGTGCATGGCGTCAAGCCCGTTCAGAAAGATCTGAACTGATTGCTAAACATCTAGCGAGTCAAAGTTTTTAATCGCTTGAAATATAATCTTTCAAAATAATCTACAAAGTCTTCTTTCGGAAATGCCATCGTCTATCACGACTTATTTTCATTCATCACATCATCCCCTCTGAAATCCCTTCTTTCCATACAAATATTTGTTTGCCGAAAAACAAAAAGGCAGAGAACCGCAGGAGAGCGTTTGTTCTTTATTAATCGTTTCAAACCATTGTATAAAGAATTACTCGTCGTCCAAAAGTAAGTGGACAGTCTAATTCACATGACCTTCATTTCTAACAAAATGGGGCCCCGCCATATTCTTCAAGATAATTCCGTGAGTATCTTGATAAAATATTTCCTGACAAATAGATTGGCCGAAGAGGTCTAATTGATTGGCCACTCCGTTTACCTGACTTTACCCCAATTGATTTCTTCTTCTGGGAAGTACACAATTGCTAGTGATTTGAAAAATTACATTTTCAAGATTCATTTCAAGAAATTAATACACAAAGGAATTTATGCAAAAATGTTTGTTGAACGGTGAAGTATAGACTTTAAAGCTGTGGAAATTGTCATTAACAACATGCGTTGATAAAGCGATTTTGTACACAAAATTTTTATTGACAATGTAATTATTAAACATAATTGTATATTGGTTAGTTCCAATGACGTGACCAAATTATTGCGATTTCCACCCCAGGCTACAGCAGAGCTGAACAAATAATTTAGAGAGTCAAGTTTAAGTGAGATAACTACATGGCTATCAGAAGTTCCATCACACATGGAATGAGAATGATATCCCCTAGTGGTCGTAATAAATGATTCGGTTCAAAATTCTTAGCAGCTAGAGAAGGGTGGAGCGTATAACGACCAAAACGTCAAAATAAGAGCAATAAAGATGAGGATAATGATCCGAATAATGTAAATAGCGTAAATACTACTTCATGTCAGAAGTATAAACAATCACTTAAGGATCATTAAATATGTTAAGCGCTGTTTTTCTCTATTGCTCTTGATTCAAATATATTCAGTTTCTGCAAGTTCTCTTTTCTCAGTTAGACTCCCTGAAATTTCAACTGGTTCTGCTAAATACGAATGTCTTTTTCGTCTTCTTCTTCTTCTATGTGCCCTGTCCCTTCAGGACGTAGGCGATCATGGATCTTCACGTCTCCCTATTCCTTGTGGTTCTTAGTATGTTTGCTCCTGTTGCTCCTGGCAACCCCTGTTCCGTCATCCACCTGATCAGACCCTGCAAATATGTTATCCGCTGCCTTCCTCTGTCTCTCCTTCCTTCTATCTGTCCAGTCAGTATCAGGTTCTCCAGGCTCTCCTTCCTCATTGCATGTCCCAGGAACTTCAGTTGTCTCTTCCTGATGCTCAGCATCAATTTCCTTTTTGTTGACATTCTTTCTAACACTTCGTCGTTGCTTTAAAACGTTCGCATTGCTCAGATGTGTCATCCATGGTGTCCTATACGTCTTTCTTCTGACTTTCCCCTGCTTTATCTTTGATATATTGTCTAATTTAAATTCTGTAACAGTTGTACATTCTTACTTTCGTGTCCAACGAAGTTGTCTTATTTCTTAATAATTTGATAACATTTTCTTCTGTTGAATTTTTCGTTTGTGAAACTCTCATCCGGCTTCTTGCTTGCCAGGCAACATTGATCTTCAAAATATAAAAGCAAGATGAATCGTTATCTTCTGTGTTCTTAATTCTTGTCCTTTTATTATTCTCTCTTCTTAATAATATATTTTCTTATATTCTCTAAAACTTACTAACCTCTATGCATCTTAGTGCTTTTATTGTCTTGCTTCGGATGAAATGCTAAAAAAATATCTTTAGTTTTTGAAATCTGTCGTTCACTGTACCAATGAGATTCAGTTTTGCGTTTTATTTTATCTTGTCGTTTAACACAAGTCACACATATTAACTCTTTTGTAATTGTCCAATCTCTGTATTCCAGAATTTACTAAAAATCTTGAACTGTCATTCTACAAGATAACCATATATCTCACAAATGTCGACACAAAACGGCACGGTACATATATTCGATCATTCACACGCTCGCTCTATTTTGTGGCAAGTATTTTTATTTTTTCTTCTGATTCAAATCTGTTAATGCTGTGAGAATTAATACATTTGCACCTTTTCTTCTCTTCATAACTGAAAGACCATTGTTTTGAATTTCTTTTGCTTCTGCTTAATATCAAATTTGGAAGCCATATGATAAAATTTTCTGGCTGCAAGTCTATGTCATTATTATTTAATCATACGCACACCTTTAACGCACACATACCCGAAAAAGATGACTGCTTTATCGAAATAAGGATGTCTGCTTTCTTGTAACTTAAGAAAGTTCGTTGTTAATTAACCTGTTGACGTGGTCGTGTATAACTCACCAGTGGCTAATACCTCAAGTCCAAGGCAATAAATCTTTTTAACTTAATTTCAACGCGTAGTTTCATGTTGTTTATCATCTCTGCCAGTCGTTATTTTCCCGCCAAATTACTATCTAATGACATTAATAATTATAAAAACGAAATGGTTGCAATCCTTATGGCAAGGGACAACATTCCAAAACGGTCGCTGGATCGATAAACTCGGTGCTTTAACATCGGATAATGGTTAACCACTGAATTAACAATACTAATAATTTTATACTCGTTTGTACAACGTTCAAATAATTTCGAAAGTCAAAAGCTAACTCAACGAAATATTTTTTAACAAATATCGACATACAGAATAATTTTGGTCACATAAAGTCAGTTAAATGCCATACCTTATACACACATTCGGTGATCATGCCTCGAAAGTGACATGATTGACTGGCCGGAATATTTTTTCGCAGTTGTTCGCCATTACTTTCTGAGGTTGACTGGTTGTTAACCAAAGCTATAACATCCAATCTGTCCTGCTATTTAACCCATAGCTCGAGAGAGAAACGCATTCATACCTTTCTCATTGGGAGTTATGCCTAAGTGAATGTAACGAATTCAACTGGAATTCGAAATCGGCTCTCCGATTTCTTGTTCCAAGCCGATATCCACTGCTTGACAAGGCACTTCCTCACATAAAGTGAGGCTCTTGTTTTAGAGGATGGCTAATAGGCTAATGCGAGTGTAAGGATGTCGACCCGTGCATTATTCTGCCTAGTAAAGAAATAAAGGGTGGTCTAAAATCCGGTAGATAGTCTGATTCATATGACCTTTATTTTTGACAAGATGAGACGAAAAAGAGTTACTGCATTAGATTTATAAGTAGTGAGATAAAAAATGTTAGCGATTGCATTCGCTATCTTCTGATATGTTTTTCTCTCTCTATAGCGATGATCATCCTAGTTATAATATTCAAAATATACTTTATAAACGAATCTAAAACTCATTTTCAAGTTACATCATTATCTAAAGAGCCATTCATGATTCCATTTTTGGTCTGAATGCAAGTTGGTGAATTTTAAGAACACATCAGATATTCATGCGTCATTATTATTATTATTTTCTACTGAAGACTTGAGGAACATTTAGATTGAGCTTGCAAGAAAGTCTTTAAGAAAGCTTGGGTTGTTCGTATTCTTGAGTCTCTTTTTGTGGAGTAAATAGTACAGCCGCGAACTAGTCCAGTGTCTTGAACTCCAGTGAGTCTGATAAACAGTCGGAGTTAATCTTCAGACGTCACGGCGAGTGCCTGGACGAGACTATATTATAACCACTAGAACATATTCTTTAAGAAATTTAGAATTGAGATTTTACTTGTGTCCTGATAAATATTTGGGTCGAATTTGTTCTTAAGTCTTCAAGTAAACTTGGACCTTATAGTCGTGTCTTTAGGAAAATGTGAGTTGTACTTGAGTGTTTAGAAAAAACTGTGTCGGGTTTATACTTGAGTCCACAGGAAAACGTTTTTAATTTTACTAATGGTCTGTCATTGAATACTGCTGTCATATCTAGTCAATATCTTGCCTTAAAGGGTAGAAGCACTAGGAGTAATTCTGACCAAACGGTATGTAATTTCTTGTCTATTTTTGCTAAAACATTTCAGTCCATTTGAACAACATGAACATTCATCTTGTTTTGGGACGTACTTAAATATTCTGAATGTATTGTACTTGTTTGTATTACATTAAAGGCCATTTGTTATTGTCATGTAACTTGTTCTTACTTTTTACTGCCCGTGCTACGGTAGCGTATTATATATATTCTAGTGCTTATATTAGTATCACGTAACTGGAATTATCGCCGATTCACAACCAATACTAATACTATGATTGCCATTAACGTGGATCTGTTTTGTACAAACATTAAATAGAACCATTTAAGTGTCTCAGTAATTATCGCTAAAAGATTGACAGTTTATCAAAATATTGTTTAACTGGTATCCCCAGTTGCATTCTTTTGATTGGAGTGTTTAAACTGTGTTAGACAGATTTTTCGACAGTCAATCGATCGGATAATTTTCCGCTATTTGCTCTAATTGGGTAGATTTCAAACAAGTTTAGCGTATTCGAATTCAGTGTCTGAAAGTTTTATTTAATTAGAAATCTCAACCATTGTCTTGATGATATAAAGGCTCCAAATTTAAGAGAAATGAAGCTAAGAATTATGTGTCAAATAAAAGTATTCACCCTTCATGATTTCAGTCAAGTGTGTTCCATCTGTGACCTGCACTGAGTACAACTTCTTTAGCATACTCCAAAAAAAAAAAAGAGGTTAATTCATTTTTTCCATGAAACAATGTTTAATCTCTGGTAGTAGAAAATATAGTTAATGAGGTTTCCTATGCGTCCAGATTTTAGGTCACCGTGTATCAATATCAATAAGATATTCAAGGATGCAGATTCACACTGTACAACATACACAAACCTCGACTGTGGGAGCGACCACTTTCAGGTGATATTTAAATTATAGTATAAATATGGAAGTTGAAGAGAACACCCAGATTGCAATATACACAGACACCAGAATAAAGAAGAGAATTATACGGACAGTGGTGAAAGCATATTCCATAGAGAGAACGGGAATCGAAACTCGAAGTGGGATCACATTAAGAGAAACATTAACAACATCAGCAACTGAGATAATCTCTAAAACTAGAAAATGTAAAACATGAATGTGAGATTAAATTCTCGACATAAGACAGAAACTCAACAAGTTACGGCACAGAATATAGGACTCTGCTCAAATAAATTAAGAACAAATGAAGTCGGGCTAAAAATATATAACTCAATGAAAATACGTATAAAATAATGATTATCTCGAATTAAGCACAAGTGCATTATAGAAATGAACTAACTGGACAAAAGATATGCTCATCAACAGTCTGCGTGCAATCCAGGGAACGGGACACTTATTCTTCTTCTTTCTTCTTGTATGTGCCATATCTTTTCAGGACGTAGGCGATCATGTCTTTCCACATCTCCCTGTCCCTGGTGGCTTCTAGCACGCTTCTCCTGTTGCATTATGCAACCTTCGTTCCGTCATTCACCTGATCAGGTCTTTCAAATATGTTATCCTCTGCTTTCCCATGTCTCTTTTTTCCACTATCTGGCCTTTTAGTAACATGTTCTCCAAGCCCTCCTTCTCATTGCATGTCCCAGGACCCTCAAAAATATTCTTCAGGAATAGACTGAATACTTGGGATAACTCTTCCACGACGAAAATGGACAACTAGCAATACGCAAAAATATTCAAAGAGAAATAATATTAAAGTCAGAAATTGAAACAGCACTGGCCAAATTAACTCCATCAAAATCATCCTAATATATCATATTATAAAAATCTGAAATTTTAATGACTAGAGCAGGTAGCAAAATCAGACCAGAAATAGTACAATAGTACTGCCTGCTCGTTGAAGATATTGGAATAAGGAATGCAATATTTATGATTATAATAATATCACAAAGAGCAATACAATGAAGAAAGATGTGTACCTCTGTTTCATAAATTATGCAAAAACCTTGGATAAATATGGCTCGAAGAGCTTTTTGAACTGCTTAGTAACCTTGACATAATTGGAAAGGATATCAAAATAGCTGAGAATATATACGGACAGCAAATTACTGCATACAGATCTAAAATTGATTGAGTCAAAATACAAAATAGAAAGGGTTGGATGATAATGATGTATCTTCTCACTAGACTTATTTAACATATTTAGTGAGAAAATTCGGAGGTAATTGAAAATCTTATCATGATGTATTTTTGGCGGGCATCACAACCTTAATAACATCAGATATGCGAATGAGTGTTGATAGACGGCACAGAATGAAACTTTTAAGAAGACTTACAGAAGTTAATGAAGGAAAACAAGAAGAATGGATTAAATATAATTTGCAAGGGGACATAATACAACGTTGCCATCAAGAAGAATAGTTCAACATGCAAATTTAAAAATTGGAGATACTAAATTAGAGCAACTTCTGTTCCGACCAACTTACGTCACTGGTGCCCCTTCCACAGGTGTTCACTCGTGCAACCAGACTGGCAACTGGGTCCCACCCATTCACAGTTAGATCAAACAAATGCAAAAGACAATTTTACTCCATCAGCTTCTTTTCTCGCACTTCCCGCCTCTGGAACTCGCTTTAATATTATTGCTTTCCTGACGGCTAAAACCTCAAAAAGATTTAAATGCAATGTCAATACCCATCTCTTCACCACTTACCTCTAGTTCTTTCTACATCTCCCTGTATATCTTTTCCTTTCTCTCTACCTTTGCAACTGTCATCACACTTGTATTCCCATCCTTCTCTTGCACTTTCTAACTGGCTCGTTTTTCTCTTTACTCTTCTCTTATCTGATAATTTTAGTCTTATGTAGCCTGCTGCACAGTAGCCTGCTGCACAGTATCCTGCTTCTTGGGGTAAAACGATTTTAAAATGTACAAGAATTTAAATATTTGGAACTGTTTTAAAAGGGGATACAAGGGGACACCGAAATCAAAAATTGATTTAGGATATTTAAAAAATGCCTTCCTTAAGGTAAGCAAAGTATTAAGAAACAAAAATGCTCGTTAGAAACGTTGAAAGTATACCTGAATTGTTACTTAATATCAGTCCTTATATATGGCAATGAGTGTTAGACAGTCTCTTCACAAATGAAGAAGCGAAATGAAACAACACACATATGGATATACAGAAGGATGCTGAGAATATCATGTATCGAACAAGTGAGCAACGACGAAGCTTTGGAGAAAATGAAATAAAAATGACACATATTTGAAATAAGGAAGAGATAGTTGAAATCTGTGGGCAAAGGAATTTGTTTTGGAAAAGCTGATAATCATAAGACAGACTTAAGACAAGAGAAAAATAACATAACCTAGGGAACGTGTAATTGGACAAAATTTTGGAGAAATAATAAAAAAAAATTATTAAGAGCTACAAAGAAAAAGAAATTGTCGCCATCCACCGTCACTAACTTCCTGAATTAACAAAGAACATAGAAGGAATAATATATATATATATATATATATATATATATATATATATATATATATATATCACAAATGTATTATGTGTATAACACAAGATAATAAAGCTAACAACAGAAGTTAGTAAATAATTTTATTTAGAAGAATTGCTAAATACCAATGTTTTATATTATTTACATTGTTCAGACAATTGACCTCATCTTTATTGCCATGTTTACGAAATTTCGGCCGTTGTGCGCTCCGACCTCCTTTAGGTGCTAGGAATTTTGAACAGAACCCTTTATTTTGATCACTTGGGTATATCGTTCTCATTTTATCTGGTATGATTGAAATAAAAGGTTCGGTTTGAAGTTCCTAATACCTGAAGGAAGCCGAAGCGTACAGAGGTCTAAACTTCGTGAATATGGCAATAAAGATGAGGACAACAGTCCGAACAGTATAGTTGTAGGTCAACCGCTAAGTCGAGGGCGCCCCTAAGGTTTTCGTTTCTTTTGCTATTCCCTTGCGGCAGGAGTCGATTTCTCCACTTACTCTCGATTCTTCTCAGAGAGGCATCGATTACTATTTTTAAAGTCTTTGGTATGACCTGGCTAAGATCGAACCCGTAACCACCCGCACCATTTGTCGATCCGTGAATGTAAATGTACAATAAAGTAATGTAAATAACACCCAATCTCGGCAGTTAAGACAAATGCCAAGGTTTTAATACTTGTGTTTAAACAATCGGCTTCTTTGTTGCTAAATAGGAGCTGTTCGCTCTTCCTTTCTTATCATTGATTAAAACTTATATGTCAAAAAAAATCTTCAATGACAACACAAAAAATATAATCGATTTTTATTGACACATATCCATGAATACAACCCTTCATCTTGTCATAATCATCTAGTTAAAATTAAATAGAATAACGTCTGATCTTATTTGTTATTTGCTTGCATTTGTCCGTTTTTGTATTCATTCGCCTGCTTTTCAACAGAAAATCCTATTTACACTCGTAAATTTATTTTGTTTTATATCTTGATAACTAAATAATACCCTAGGGATATATTATCGATGGTAGAAGCTCACAAGACCTGAGATGTAGGTGACATTTTGCTGCTGGCTTTTACTAAGTAATACTTTGAATCATTCATAGATTACTCGCTCCGATATGCTAAACAGGCTTGAACATGTCTGTGTGAAACAATAACATTAAAACAAAGATTTTGTGGCGATGGAAAGCAACAGTAAACTCGCCACTTTTCCTCTACACAGATGTTGCATGATTATAATTTCGAATCGTAAAGAAACCTCACGGTTGAAACCCAGGTAGCAAGGTGGGATATTATATTTGCCTTTTGTTATACATATAAACATGTTTCGTTAAAAAAAGACCTTCAAAGAAAGGTTTTGTCATCTTTGATTTCATTTTCCCAATATTCTAAAATTATTTTTTTTTTTTTTGCCAGGAGATAATGTAGGTAAGAATATTACATATTTTTTTCCAAGCGTTGTCAGCCACATCAGTGGCCATTTTCAAGGAAATTAGTTTTCAGATGTCGTTATTTTATCTCGCCGTTTTGACTGTAATGTAATATTTGTGTTTTTGAAAGTGAGCGCCCTTTAAAAGCTATCATGGGACGCGCACGACTGGACATCGCGTTTGCTTTTTTCTATTTCTTAAAAAACTCTAAAAACTCCATTTCTTTTATATAATAATGTAAAGTTAAAGATAGGACAAATTTGTTCGGTATATAGTGCCTCTCTTATAAGGAATGCCTCTGATACTGTGTTTAAGTAGTAGTATTATATTTTCAACCAAAGTGTTTTAAGGTGTCTTGTAAATTATGGGTTAATAAATATTTTAAAGAAAGAATGCTGTCGAAATATATATATATATATATATATATATATATATATATATATATATTTAATTTTAAACGAGTTATTTCACTACTTGGTTTACCCCATGAGTGGTTTCTTCAGGTGATTTTTAGTTATTAAAAATCGCCTGAAGAAACTACTCATGGTGAAAATTAAGGTAAAAAAATAACTCGTTTAAAATGAAAAGTATTCAAAAGTTCTACAATATAATTGTACAGAACACTTTTTAATACAAATTTGTACTGGTCTAACCCTATTAGGTCCAAGAACTAATTATTAATCAATCAATATATATATATATATATATATATATATATATATATATATATATCTGTGTGTATGTGTATATGTACCACATATATATTACAGAGTTAATTGCTTCGGGGAAAATTTGAGGTTTATGATATAACACACCGTTGGATTGATTATTTTTCCGGTTTGAAAAACCTTTTCCAAGTTATTTAGATTAGAAAAATATTTTTTAGATTATCAGAGTATTTTTATTGTTTACTGATACCATCCTACTAATTAACACATCGGAGAAAAGGTGGATTCATATCTTTCCAAGGTTATTTCTACGTAATTGAATATAACAAACCCAAGATGGATTCGAACTCGTCTCTACCGATTTCCAATTTCGAGCCGATATCCATTACACCACCCACACATAAAAGCTTACAGCAACTGATGTTTCTAAACGGTTATCTATCTAGGAACTGACCAGGCTCAATGTTGTTTAACTACGGTGATCACACGAGGATCATTGTTTCGCTAACAGTCGTTGTGTACGACTATCAGACAAGTAACACAGCAAAAGCTCGACAAATTACACAGAATGAAACGTAGACTCACGATTGATCAGAGCCTGAAGACTGTTTCTAACAGCGCAAGTTCGGTGATTCCTCACTTGCTAAAGTATCACGTGTCAAGCACACATCTTCAGGGACGAATATACTGATTTCCTCCTTAGTTCCCTGGCCAAATATATCCCGTTAAACGTCAAGGTAAATATCTCATTGCAGTTTAAATTATATCACTATCTTAAGAGTTTTTATGCTTAAAATAGCGCTTCGCATCATACAAATAACTAGTGCAGAATGGCAACACTACTGTTATTTTGACCTATTTGCTCTATTCTGCAGACCTTTTGTCAATTGTTTTCTTCCGTTATATTCTAAAAACATGCAGTTCCACGCTTAAGTGCAATTCTATACCAGAGATAGGCGGAAAATGGTAAAGAATTCACAAGTGATAGAAGAAAAGATCTCCCGTTGGTTTATCTTATAGTTGGGATTGCGTTTTCTAACTAGAACCAATACTCATCACCGTGAAACCTGGCGAGCCTACACCCTTGTGTAAATTAATTGATAGAAAACGAATAGTATGTTCCTAAAACAGTTCTCATTTTCCTTGATGACTTATATGTCGTCTCTTGGCGTTATTTGTTCTCTTCCGACGGCATTTCTCTTCACATTTTGAACTGATGGATATAGTTTGTTTCTTCACCTTAATGGCACGACTTAGTTAAAAGGCTGACACCAACCACGGTCTCTACCTAAGGTTTGACTGTGTGCTCGCGAAGCGTTATAATTTTCGTACGCTTCCTTGGAGTAACGTCTTTCTCAAACAATAGCCGTGGAACAACGAATCAACAGTTGAAACATAGTGCCAAAGCGTGATGAAATCACAGATGACGCAATATTTTACAAGGCCAAACAAATTTCATCATACACCCCGAAAATAGATTCATATTAGTGCACACCAGTGCAAATAACTTAATCTTAGGAAAAAATACAAATCGATTTCACCTTTGTTATTACAGTGAGTCTAAAACTGACAGTATAATAAAAGAAGTGAAATTAAAGCTGTCGTTTCAATTAATTTGCACAAGGATGTAAGTAGGAGCAAATTATCAATTACAAGCTCAGTGCATACCACACCTGACAAAATAATTTTGCTGGTAGCTAATGAAGTTTGCAACAGCATAAAACCCCACACAAGCGCGAAACAAACTACTGAGAAAAAATATCAAGAGACTCAATTTGTTTTCATGCAAAAATTCGATTATTTATACAAAACTGTTTGTAAATAATTACGTGTCATGTTACTATTTTTCAAAATCCCATGACAAATTTCTATATGAGACGCAATGATCTTGTCATGCCTTCAAATTTTATCGGACACAAAACAGAACATTTGTGCCATGAAATTAGGTCACATCACCTGGAAGACGCTTCATATCACCAACATTATTATTCAATCGATTCAACCCAAGCAAGGTAATAATAACACTAAAACGCATAAGAACTTCTTCTTCTTTGTGCCCTGTCCCTTCAGGACGTAGGCAATCATGGCTTTCTACGTTTCCTTATCCCTGATGGCTCTGAGAAAGCTTTCTCCTGTTACACCATGCAATCCTCGTTCTGTCATCCACCTGATTAGGTCCTTCAAATATGTTATCCGTTGCTTTCCCCTGTCTCTTTTCCCTCTATCTGGCCTGTTAGTATCAGGTTCTCCAAGCCCTCCTTCCTCATTGCGTGTCCCAGGAACTTCAGCTGTCTCTTCCTGATGCTCAGTATTACTTTCCATTTTGTTTCCATCATTTTCAAGACCTCATCATTGCTCACATGCTCGATCCATGAGATTCGCAGCATCCTTCTGTAGAACCACATTTAAGTTACTTCAAGTTTTTCCTTCATCTTTGATGGTATTGATCAGCATTCACTGCCATATTGAAGGACAGACATCACGTGGGAATCCAGTACTCTCTTCCTAGTTTCTAGCGAAATTGTCCTGTTTCTTAATACCTTACTCGACTTCTGGAATGCTTCCTTCGCCATGACAATTCGCATTCGGATCTCTGTGTCACACTTTCCGTCTTCTGTTATAACGCTTCCCATGTATTTAAATTTTTGTACCTGCTTGATTCTGGTATCAACAACCTGTATTTGGCATTTTGGGCTGCCCTTTTTACTGATGACCATGCATTCAGTTTTCGTGCAGTTTATTTGTAGCAAGAGAACTACTAAAAATGAAAGTGAAGGAATTACTTTAGAAGGAACCGGAAACGCATTAATGTGATATACTTCAAAGTTTATGCGGAGAGGTTATAAATATAGAGTTGAAGTCGGATTTAAAAACCGAATTCAAAAAAGAAAACAAATGATAAACATTTTATGTTTAAAATCCCAGACAGGAATTTGAACCAGACGCTAGAATAAAAAATAAATAAATCATAAATGCTCATTAACAAAAAATTGTCTACGTAAGCATCTTAATTTTGGTTGGTTGTATTTGTTTTATAGCATATCAACCTCGGCGGGTGATTTATTGTCAACTAAATTTTATTTATTTATTGCTGGTTATACCTTTTTCTTTTCAACAATTTATTGTTGTTTTTATATAAGTTTTGTGTCTAGTGATATATTTTTCTTTTCGAGTACCAAGATTCATTGGAATTTTTTTTTAAGGGTAGTGTTCCCAAGTACTACCCTGTTATATAACCCATAACTGGAGGGAAAGGACAGATTAATATCTTTCTCAAGGGTACCAGTACTTAAGTGAATGCAGTGTATTCAACTGGAATTCGAACTCGGCTCACCGATTTCTCTTTCCAAGACGATATCCACTGCACCACAACGCACATCCGTCACCAAACGCTTAAGACACCTGCTATTCCCACGCGGTCGACCATCTAAGTACTGATCAACGTTGCTTAACTTCGGTGATCGAGCGAGAACCGGTGTATTCAACGTGATATGGCCGTAAGCCGCCTCTTAATGTGGTCCGCTGAAGTGGATAATGACTTGAAATGAGACGATGGAGTCTGGTTCATTTCATTCACTGACTCGCAAATCACTTCACGACCTTATCTCTCTGGCCCCAGCTATGGGTTAAATAGCAAGACAGACCGTTCCATATTTCAGTTTGCAACTAGTTTACTACAGATTAAATTGGCAGCCTAGTGCTCGAAAATCTTCTGAATCGTCATTCGTGAATCGAAAGGGACATGATCGCTCAAGCCTGTACCACGTATGGCGCTGAACTTATTATGTTATATATCGCCGTACGACGACAAAACAACAAACACGCATATATAAAAATATAAGGTTATATTTTTATTAATGACGACGAACCGTGTGGAATAGAGAACAGGAGAGTGAGAGCGCACATAGAATGGGTTGACGGGAGTGTAGTCTTGCCTGTGGTGTTTCTCTGCTTCCACTGGCCGTTCTCTGCTGGCGAATCCGTGTGTCGAGGTCTTTATATAGTCTTCTAGAACCGGGACTTTCCTTCCGGTCCTGCAACGCCCACGTAATTCCCAGAGACACCTGTTCTGTTTGCCTCCGTAGTCATTTCCGCCGCTGTCGGAAATAAGGTCAAACTACATCCGCTCCGGCCTCGACAGGATGTATTTCACAAACACCCGCCCTGCCGCTCGCCGACCCCTCCACCGACGGGAAACACCATCGCTTGCATCACTTCCTCGGGTGGGGCCAGATTGTTATATTACAATTAGATATAATAAATAATAACGAAAGAAATATTCTCTCGTTCCACGCAAAGTGACATGAATATAATCTAAAGTGCAGAAGATAGTTCCATACATTAGAACCGTTATCAAGAAATGCCTTGTTTGCAATTAATCTCAATTAATAGTAATTCCAAAGTTGTCACTACAACACATGAACAAAATAAAATATTTTTCACGTTAGCATTTATCTTAAGATGTCTTCTTTTCTATAACGTAGTCTAAAAAAGCCATTTCCTTAATAGAACACAGTTTAACTCATTTTCTGAAAAAGAAATGCAAGAATACAACAAATATCTTCCACGCTCTGTGAGATTTTTAAACTTCCCGTTTAAGTTTGTTTTTATTTAGTACACAAATCTAGAAATGTTTAAATTTAATGCTGCTTTTTCTTAATTCCTATACGTCTGATTTTGTTCATCTATTCTTCATTTATTGTTTACTTGGTATTCTTTCTTTATTGTTGACTTGATATATCACCAGTCATTGGTTCATCCCAACAAGAACACGAATGGCTGTTAAGAGTAGGTTTATATATCACTAAAATGTCAATAATGTTGTAATGTAGGCCGAAAAACCCAGCTGAATAAAGTTGACACGAGATAATGTGTTTACTAGTGGGTTAGGCAACACTAGCTTGAAGTAACATCTGATTTGATACAATATTCCGCCTACTCTTGCAATTAGTATCACTGTTCATCGATGTAGATTTCTTCCTTTTTTTAAATACACATGGTTACCTCACTTTTTACGTACCCTGATGTTTTTCCACAATTACCTATGTCTCCTATTAGAAGAATAGTGAAACAGTTTTGCTTCAATCATTATTCACTGTTGAAATCACTACGTGACTATCGCTACTGGAAAGCATTTATATCAATTACGTCACACAAACCTGATTTGACGTTTTGTTTTTTCATATGGTAGACCAAGAATCATTTCCACTTCACTACTATGGTTTCTTAGGTAGGTTTGTTTTTGGTTTTAAGGTAAAAATGAAAGGAAAGCTGCATATAAGAAATATGTAATAATAATTAAAAAATACAAAAAAAAAAATGGTGAGTTAACTTTCGTTTCCTCGAAATGTTATCATATAATGTATGGCCATATATGGATATATGGAATAATAATCACATGAAGTTTTGAGATATGTCTATATGTTTACATATATATCTACACTATATATATATATATATATATATATATGAAATAATAAGGTTCAAACAAATCATTTCATATATATAACAGACTGTTTTATGCTAAGCGTAATCATCAGGCTTCATGTTAAAATAATTTACTTAAATAAATAAATATTCATTCCAGCCAAAATATGTATATATAAAATAAGGTGTGTATTTATGTATATATTTAGTGTATCGAGGCAGCAAATAATTTCCTAAACATATACTGTTAAATATAAGAGACAATGTCTATTATGCTTAATCATGAGCCGTTCTAAACGTCGTAGTTTGGCTTTAATTTCAGTTGAAAACAAAGACAACAATTCTCCAACATTTTTATTAATTTTGTTTTAAGCTTTCGGCTCACATGAGCCATCTTTAGAGAGGTTATTAACCAGCACTTAATAAAATCACCTTTAAATCCGGACACCACGCTACATTGCATTTGAATACATGGTTCTGTTGTCATTTCGTGCTATCACGCGGTGTGACGTAATAGAACCGCATTGCAAATTTGAGAACTGCGTTTGTTATTTTTGGTAAATATTTCCGTTGCCTAGCGGAGTTTTATGTCAACACAAAATAAAATCGTCGGTGATGATGGATGTTACTGAATTACCGTCTTAATAACCTCCCTGAAGATGGCTCATGTTAACCAAAGGCTTAGAACAAAATTAATAAAAATTATCCAAATGTTGGAAGATTTTGGTCTTTATTTTCAACTGAAATTAAAGCCAAATACGAGGTTTAGAACGGCTCATGATTACACATAATAGACATTCATTGTTTATAATATATAACAGTATATATATATATATATATATATATATATATAAATTACTGGCCATAGTTATTAGGCCACCGAAGTTAAAAAAAAACAATTATTTCATACTATTTTTAGTATATATTGCCAAGTTGATAATTATAAATGAAAACAAAATGGTTCTTTTGTTATTATTACTTTGCAAAATTTTACAAGGTATTGAGAAATCCTTTGCTTCGGCCAACCAATAAGCAGAAGAGACTAGCATGGAGAAGGGATCACAAAATCTGGACACTGGAACAGTTCATTTGATGCACACGTTATTGGGCACTCTTAACAAAAGAACCCTTTTCTTTTGGTTAGAATTAGCTACTTGGCAATAAATACTAAAAATAGTATGAAATACATCACTTTTAAAAAAACTGGCGTGGCCTAATAACTATGATCGGTCGTGTGTGTATTATTTGTATATATGTATACGATAAAAAGAATTATAAAGTTTTCTTGACAGCACCTTGGAACTAAAATTTTTATGCTCGAACAAATAATTAGGCATAATCTATTAATTGACTATCCTAACTCGACTTTATCTCATGGCTACAAGAAAGATAATGGAATAACAAATATTCAGAGCTAAAACGCATCAAAGTGGGAGAAAGATAACTCAGGCGTGCTCGTAGGTACTATTATTATCCAGGTTCTATATTTTTATAATAGTTACTTGATTTACTTATTTTAAGTAACCATTAATATAATTTTCATTACTTATACTTTGAAGCATAATCAGTCAGTTAGTTGGGCAATCATGTCTCGAAATCAACATGTCTGACTGGGCAGAAGATTTTCCGTAGTAGTTGCAATTACTTTCTGCGGTAGACTGGTTGCAAACCAATGCTATAGAACCCAAATCTGTCGAGTTATTTAACACGTATCTGGATCAAGACAGATTAATATCATTCTCAAGGGTATTTGCACGTAAGTGATGCAACGAATTCAACTGGAACTTGAAATCGGCTTTTCGATTTCTGGTTCCGAGCCGATGTCCACTGCACCACAACACACAAGTATAATTCTTCTTCTTCTTCTTCTTCTTCTTCTTCTATGCGCCCTGTCCTTTCAGAACGTGGGCGATCATGGTTCTCCACGTCTCCATATTCCTTGTGGCTACCAGTATGCATGTTCTTGTTACTCCTGGCAACCCCCGTTCAGTCATCCACCTGATCAGGTCATGAAAATATGTTATCCGCTGCCTTCCTCTGTCTCTCTTTCCTTCTATCTGTATCAGTATCAGGTTCTCCAGGCTTTCCTTCCTCATTGCGTGTCCCAGGAACTTCAGTTGTCTCTTCCTGATGCTCATTATTAATTTCCTTTTCGTTACTATTCTTTTCAACACCTTCTCGTTGCTTGCATACTCGGTCCACGATATCCGCAGCATCCTTCTGTAGAATCACATTTCCGCTGCTTCCAGTTTTGTCCTCATTTTCGATGATATTGTCCAGCATTCACTGCCGTATTGAAGAACTGACATCACATAGCAATCCAGCACTCTCTTCTTTGTTAGATCTCCCAAAAAGCCCAGGATCATATTTCCCTCCCTTAAACCATTATACTTTAGCAGCCGTTACCACTCATTATTACATGTATAAATGTATACACACTTCAGGAAAGGTCAAAAATTGTCCTTCGTAGTTTTATCAGATTGCGATAATTCTGTTTACCATATTAGATTTTCTTGACAAATGGCACTACATCTGTGGTCCTTAGTCCAGAAATTGAAAATTCATTTGCAGCGATCCCACTGAACTCTTGACTCAGCGTTGGCCAAGCAGTAGTTCGTCTTACAGATAAATGTCTGGCATCTAAAGGCTAAAATTTTGAGCGTCTTTTGTGATCGTTGAGTCTAATGATAACATGTATTGAACTCGCGATGTCTGTATCTCTATGTTTATGTATGTATCAATTTACTATTACACTATCTAGATAAATGTTTCCTTTCCTGATGTGTGCATACATCTTTTGGCACAAACACTATATGTGCGTTGGAGTTCAATTGATATCGACTTGGAACGATAAATCGTGCTGCTGAGTTCCAATTCCAGTTGAATTCCTTGCATTCACTTACGCACAAATAACTCTGGGAAAGGCATTAATCCGTCTCTTCCTTCCAGTCATGAGCTGAATAATATGACAGATTGGGCCCTATAATAATGGCAAACGTCTGCAGGATAATATTCTGCCTAGTCAATCATGTGTCGTTTGTGACATAATCGCCCAAAGCGTGTATCATATCACGTATGTCATTTAACTGACTGACTTTTTGTATATATATATATATATAATTATCTTTCAGTCAAATTTCTTTTTTATATACGTAAGAAAGAAATGTAACTGAAATTTTTAATAATATTCATTAGAAAAATTTTACAGGTTTCGCAGTTTGATGATTCTCTAAAGTTAAATTAAGGTCGATGTGGTGCTATATCATTATATGTCTTGCATCTGAATAGAATTGGAGGTTTTTTTTTTCATTCTATCAATTAGCAAATATTCGCTTATACACTTTTCACTGAAAATACAAGGAGCCATTGCAAGTCTTCGGGAGTACTTATAATTTATAAAATGCCCGAAATTAGAATTGTCCTAAACAAGTTTAGCCAGTTTATTAGCAATTCTCAATGATTTTGTTTTTAATAATTTAGTTTGATTTTATTCTCAGTTTTGTGCTGTGAAAGTAGAAGACATTTTGAAACTGTGCAATTACAAATATGATATTGACCATATTTTTCAAGAAAGCAAAGAGTTTTCTTCCCTTGTGAAACAGGTCTGGATTGAGGCTTGACAAAATTAATTTATATAAAGAGTCTCAATTTTCTTAAGACGTCTTATACATTTAAAATTCTTTAGAAGTATGGCTTTACATACAAATATTATCAAAAGAAGTCAAATAGTTTGGGTCGCGTGTGTAAGGGCTTTTTAAGTGGTTTGCCAACAATCTAAATATGGTTTTTAACTTAAAGCTACATGTAGTCATTCACTTTATTACAATAGTAACAATTTTGCAAACTACATGAAACTAATTTAAGGACACATTTGAAGCTTTTTTACACTGACTTTGTCTTCGCCCGAAAAGAAAACTGGAACATTACAAAAATAATAAATTCTTATAATATTTTTGCTATATACAAGATGTGTTTTACTATGATCGGTCATGCTAAATTAAAAAAAAATATCAGTCGAAAGGTTTCATCCTATCTCTCATCTTAACTGTAAACAGGGAAAAATTATGAAAATCAAATTTCTTATGGCTGACATGCATGAACAGAAAGGGAGAATATTTTTGATTTTACTATTAAAATACCTTGAAAAATGTTACTTTTCCTGAAGTGTGTATATATTTTTGGCAGACTATATATATATAAATAAATTTCTATATACATATATATCTATATATATATATATATATATATATATATATATATGTCTGATTATTTCATAAATAATCAGAGTTGTGCTGCGGATTTCACTGTGGATTTGTTTTTTGTTTTTGCCAGATCACACTCGCTTTTCCATCTGAAGGTGTTGGTGACGCTGTTTATCAGGTCTAGCCAAACCCCTCTCTGAAAACAAAAGTAGTGCCTGCTTGGGCTTGCTCTTCTGGGTCTTTAGCATCTTCAGATGTAATCAATTTTAGTAAAATCAAAAACGTTTTCCTCCTTCCGTTCATTCATATTACCCATAACAAATTTGCGTTTTATAATTTTTCCTGGTTACAGTTCTGATGAGAAGGGACGCAACCAGTAGAATGGTGTTTTTGTTTTAAAATTTGGCATGGCTGATCTTAGTAATAAAACATTATACATATATATATATATTCGTCATCCACTTACAAGACTGGCTTGGCATCCACTTGCTTCTGGCAAGAATCGAAACACGACCGATTTGGTGTCAGTCGAGGTGGCTAATCCGTAAGGCATAGGCCACAGACTCTTGGAATCAGAGAAGAGAAATTTTATCGGGTTTTATATAAGCGGTGTATACACACACCAGTCACCAAGAGAACTCAATTTCTTGCTGAAGAGTTATATATATATATATATATATATATATATATATATATATATATATAAACATTTTATTTCGTCTTTATACTTTTCAATGATTTTGATTCAATTCTACTCTAGGGGTCATCTATTTCTTTCTGTTGTTTTTGGGATACTATTTAAATTTAATGCGCGCGTGTGTGTGTGTGTGTGTGTGAATTTTCTTTGCGTTTGAATTTCGTGTTTGTGTGTGGGGGAGGGGTATCAGGATTTTTATGTTCTGTTGAGAAAAGGCTTGTATTTTTTATGAATATTTCTTCCAGTATCATGAGTGTACCATAATTGGCATTTTGGAAGATAAGCATAACTGTGAATTTACCTCCACTACATTCATGAAATGTTGGAAGACGTACAATTTTCTGTTTTTTGGCTAGTTTAATGTTACTTCTGTGCAGGTCTAACCATATATTCAGGCTTTGCGTCGCCCCCATATATATTTTTGCGAATTCATCGAGTTTTAAAGAATACATAACGCTTTTAGAGTGGCACCTAACATGTTTTCTTGTTCTTGTTTTTTTTTTCAGGGATTCCGGAGAGATTCTAATGGCATTTCTCCCGGCAGTTGGAAACATTTATTACATGTAGTGTTTTACTGGCACCAAACGGCCTGCATACGGACAGGTAACGACCTCAGTAGATACACAAAGATAGAAAAAGGCGTAAGATAAGGATGTGTCTTTTCACCGGATTTGTTCAACCTATACAGCGAGAATATTTTGAGGACCCTAGATGACACGCCAGGATTTGTTATTGGAGGCCACAACCTGAACAACATAAGATATGCGGACGATAGAGTGCTGATTGCGGACACGGAAAGGAAACTACAAGACCTCATACAGAAAGTAGCAGTGGAGAGTGACAAGAAGGGACTACAAATAAAATTTAAGAAAACTGAGTGCATGGTCATCAGCAAAAGATACAAGCCAAAATGCCAAATACAGGTGGAGAATAACAGAATCAAACAAGTACAAGAATTTAAGTACCTAGGAAGTGTTCTAACAGGAGATGGAAAGTGCAACACGGAGATCCGAAGGCGAATTGGCATGGCAAAGGACGCATTCCAGAAGATGAGCAAAATACTAAAACACAGGAAAATCACTATAGAAACGAAGAAAAGAGTTCTAAACTGCTACGTGATGTCAATTCTTCAATACGGCTGTGAATGCTGGACAATATCATCGAAAATGAAGACAAAACTGGAAGCGGCCGAAATGTGGTTCTACAGAAGGATGCTACGGATATCGTGGACTGAGCATACAAGCAACCACGAGGTCTGAGAAAGAATAGTAACGAAAAGGAAATTAATAATGAGCATCAGGAAGAGACAAATGAAGTTCCTGGGACACGCAATGAGGAATGAGTGCATGGAGAACCTGATACTGACTGGACAGATAGAAGGAAGGAGAGACAGAGGAAGGCAGCGGATAACATATTTGCAGGGACTGATCAGGTGGATGACGGAACGGGGGTCGCCAGGAGTAACAAGAGCAAGCATACTGGGAGCCACAAGGGATAGGGAGACGTGGAGAACCATGATCGCCCACGTTTTGAAAGGACAGGGCACATAGAAGAAGAAGAAGTGTTTTCATAGTTCCTCTTGGCGTATTTTACGAAGAGTTTTGTCAACTATTGTACAAATGCGTCGTGCTATAGAGTAGGAGATGGATTTTAGACGACTGTTAGGGTGGTGACTCTTGAAATGGAAGTATTGTTGGATGTCTCTGATGATGCAATTGTTTTTTTTTATGAAATTCATTATAGATATATTCTAGCATGAACGTAATTTTGGGAGGTAACTTTTGTAGTAGATTGTCTAATTTATCTATGTCTCTCCATCTTGATCGCCAAAAGATAAAACAATCTTATAGGTATCTCATTCATCATGTAGAGAAATCTGCTTTTATGTCTTCTCCATATTTGTGACTTATTTGGGTGTATAGGCTGTCTTCTAGATATGCTAGTGTGAGTGGTAATATCTAAGAACATCAGTTGGATGTTTTTATGGGTTTATAAAAACATCCAACTACCCTGCTAAATCTTAACATTGAGTTCTCGTTTGATTTAATCTATAGAGTGTACCTTTACAAAAATCAAGGTTTCTACTTTCGGCATATGCACACACACACACACACACACACACACACACACACATATATATATATATATACACATTTATAAATAGATATATATATATACATTTATAAATATATATATATATACACATTTATAAATACATATGTATATATATATATACACATAAATACATATGTATATATACATTTATAAATACATATGCATATATATATATACACACATTTATGAATACAGATGTATATATATATACACACATTTATGAATACAGATGTATATATATATACACACATTTATGAATACAGATGTATATATATATACACACATTTATGAATACAGATGTATATATATATATATACATTTTATAAATACATATGTATATATATACACACATTTATGAATACATATGTATATATATATATACATTTTATAAATACATATGTATATATATATATACACATTTATGAATACATATGTATATATATATATACATTTTATAAATACATATATGTATATATATATATACACATTTATGAATACATATGTTTATATATATATACATTTTATAAATACATATGTATATATATATATACACATTTATGAATACATATGTATATATATATATACATTTTATAAATACATATGTATATATATATATATACACATTTATGAATACATATGTATATATATATATACATTTTATAAATACATATGTATATATATATATACACATTTATAAGTACATATATATGTATACACATTTATAAATATATATATATACATTTATAAATATAAATGTATATATATATATATATATACATTTATAAATACATATGTATATATATATATATATATATATATATACACACACATGTGTCGACGGAAAGACTGCACAGTTACTATCAGAATCATCTCTGATCAGACTGAGGTGGGGAACTGACGCTGAGAATCTCTATACAATACTAATTCCTATATACAATTTCCGACACTCCATTCCATTCATATATATATATATATATATATATATATATATATATATATAGAGAGAGAGAGAGAGAGAGAGAGAGGGCATTTTATCAATTTATTCATTTAGTTAAATACTGCATTTCATATAGGTGATTTCTCTACATATTTAAGTACATAATTTTTTTCTCTGATGACGCTTAATTTTACTTTTATTCAAAACTGTAAAAAATTATATTTTTCTTTTCGGATTTCGTTTTCTTTTTCACAATTCTGTGTGTCAGTATAAATGTCATCTTCAAATCATTTCAAACAACTGTAGTGCCGTATGTCATGATTACCCTCAGATACGTTTGCATAAATGTCATAATGTAACATAAATCTGCCCAAACAAAGCGGCGAGTGCTACAACACTATTAAAAAAAGAAGGAAAAGTAAGGAAACTAATTCTTCAAATATTAATACTGCAACATCATCGTAAATTAAAAATCTATTTGAAGCGTTTCTACAAATCATTTTCCTTAAACTAAGAAATAGTAATGATTTGATCTCCCCCATGTACATATGCGATAACCACAAATAGGCCTCATTCCACAGGTTGCATCTGGGACTTTTGTATCGACATGATAACATCACGGTGACTGCTATTTCTTCTCTAGCTTCTTCTATATATTCGACGTCATACAGTATTAATAAACATTACCTCAAGGATCCGACTCCCATTTCTAAACTCAAAGAAATCTATGTTAATATCAATATTATAGACAGTTAATTAAATTATTTTAGCTACACTTCGGAAAGAAATTTTTTTTTCTGGATGCTGTTAGTGTCGGAGTTTAATATAACAAGTCCGTTGGTTTTCAAACGGCCTTTCCAACCGCGGAAAAAGCCCGGTTTGAAGCATGGGCAAAAGAGAGAAGAAATAAGGAATTAGCGGGTGTAGTTAGTTCAATTTTATATTATCAGCAGCCAGATCATATTGTAATACCATCTTTTTCATTTTATCTACATGATATATCTTTTTTCTAATATCAAAATTGTTATCATCTATGAAGTATGTCTTTCTCTCTCTCTCATATATATATATATATATATATATATATATATAAATTCAAAACGAAAATAGCATGTAGGTAAAATTCCGAAACAGATCCTATTATTATTTACCTCATTAATTTTAAAAATGATCCTTGTAGAGGGATCGATGTGAGTAGTAATTTCTATTTAGAGAGCTAATTATGTATAATTTCAAATAAAATTCTGAAAATTACATACGTTTTATGGCCATTTCAGCGAGGATAAACCTTGCATCTTCAATGACAAAATTCTTAATTATGAAAGAAGTAAAAATACGAAAAAATAAGATTTTTTATTTTATGTTATTTTTCCTTTTTTATGTAAACTTCCGGTGCATGAAATTTGTTTTTTAACTAAACTTCCGGTATATGAAATGTATCTTGAATTTGCATAATAAAGAATTTTGTCGCTGAAAAAAGCTAGTTTTTTTCTCGCTGAAACATGTAATTTTCGAAGTTTGGTTTGAATATATATATATATATATATATATATATATATATATATATATATTCAGATCGATGGATATATCCGAATATATCAGTTTTTTAATAGAAAAACATACTATATACTGAAATACAAGTAACCACGATATATATATTCAGATTGATGGACATGTCTAAATATACTGTTTACTCATCGAAAAACATACTATACACTGAAATACAAGCAACCACTATATATCAAATATGTGTTAAACGAGCTGTCAGTATTATTTAAATTTTTGGATAAGTTAGACGGCAATTCATCCACCACTCCCTGTATGCAAACACACCTACACATTATATATGTACATGTCCGTGGAGAGTAAAATTTTACGGTTTATCAAATCTAATAAAGAGATGAAATGTCTACAGTACAAAACGTACATGATGGAGACATCACGCGATCTAACATCCAGTATCTACGAACACAAGAGAGCCTTGGATCTCGATAGAAGTTCTAACTATTTCTGTTTCCCTCAAAAGTATGTCGAACATAATTTGCATTTCACTCATGCCGGTCAAATTAAAAGACGATCATAACCCTAAAGTATAGTTAAAACAGACAAGACTTACAACGGTAAAATATGTAGACTGTGCAAGGAAGAAAAGTTACTCCCGAACAAAAATAAATTACTGAATGAAAGAACAAAAATTATGACTAAATGTAAACATACCATATATTACCTATTAGGGTCATACAAACATGGATGAAAACGTCATTACTTCTGATTTTGAAAATTACAGCGTAAGTAGTCATTATAACGGACGTTGGGAATAATAGTGCATCAATAATTATAAGACTCACCCGCTGTGTGAAGTAGATACATTGCTAGGAATCTATTAGTATAATCGATATACGTCTTTGCATCTCGAAATATAAGCAATATCATTTAACTATGCCGACTTCCAATGCAAGGGGAGAAAACTTACTTTGTTATTATTTGTCTATTCTTACAAGCTATCCTGGTAGTCAGTCAACAGGAAATCCTCAAGGCCGAATTTTGACCTAGGGCCACAGATCTACAAAACCCAATGACAATATGTTGACTAAATAGCTTTGATAAATTCACTTAATTCTCCCGACAAAAGAAGTTTTGCACTCAATGTATCTTTGAATCTCCATTTTTAAGTTTATATCTCTTCAGCTCCTTTCCCGACAAATATAATTGTATTCTCTAATCTTTAGAAAAAAAACTCTTCTCATCTTTTAAATCCCTTAAAATTAATACAAGCCATCTTGAAATAGGGGACACATAGGTAGTTAGTTATACAACACGCTTAATGTCATCTATCTCTCTTTTCTCTATCTCTCTCTCTATATATATATATATAATTTCACATCAATCAACGTAATGAAGCTACTAAAATGCAAGTGGTTACAGATTCTTGCAGGCGACGAGCAAAACGAAACGAAAAACGATAGAATAATAAAAGAACAAAAATTAAGTAGACAGAAGAAAAACGATTGATATTACATTTAAATTTTTAAGATGATTTGTTTGATCATTATATTTTGATCGATACTCGTATTTAAGTATATTATCTTTATAATCAAACATTATTATATATTTATTTCTACCGGCCTGATTATTTACGATAAATTTTTGTTACAAAAATGTATGTCGTTCGGCAGGATTCGAACCTGCGACCCCTATCCATATAGGGGAAGCCACCACGTGATCTGGCGCTTCTTTGACCTCTCAACCACTAATAACGATCAGTCTAAACGAAGTCAAATTAAGCCTATAACACAATTTTCGATTCATCGTAATAATCATCTCTGCTCTGAAATGTATCGTAATGTCAACAAATGTAAACATGTTACGGAAATTAACGAAGATTAACGAAACTGGTTATAAACACCCGACAATTTAAAACGATTTGTTTGAACATTATTTTTTGATCGATATTCGTATTTAAGTAGATATTCTGTTTATAATCAAACAGTATTATATATTTATTTCTACCGGCCTGCTTATTTACAATAAATCTTTGTTACGAAAATAAATGTCATGTGGCAGGAATCAAATCTGCGACCCCTATCCACATAGGGAAAGCTACTAAGTGATAAAAATATAATACTGTTTGTTTATAAACAGAATATCTACTAAAATACGAGTATCGATCAAGAAATTCTGTTCAGACAAATCATTTCAAATTGTCAGTTGTTTATAACCAGTTTCGTTAATCTTCGTTATTTTCCGTAACATATTTAAATTTTTATAGAACAACGTAAACTGGAAAGCTTGAAGCCGGCAGAGAGTTACACAAGCAAGGATCGCGATATGAGTCGCTGTTAGCATAGAACTTACAGTTACGTTTAACCATTTGAACTTTACGGCAAACCTGGTACTGTGCTTAAATTTATAAAATCTAAGTACCCTAAAAGGAATCAGAACAATTACTATGACCGTAGTTACAGAAAAGACCACAGAGACTTACGGGACGGCTGTGGAAAAGGTACTGAAGCTGAGATGCCATGCTTTGACCAATAACACTGCAGATTCTATCAATAATCTTTAACTGTATGTCAAGATCACATGGACGAATGGCTGACTAATATATATCTAAAATTCTGGAGAGAGAAATTCTCTTGCATGACACAGGGAATCAACTATATAACCGGCTGTTTGATCATCTCAGTTTACACGAGTCTTTTGCGGTTGGTAGATAATCCCCGTTACAGGAGCCAGTATGAATTGTTCATCTTCAACACCAACAAGATCTACATGTGTTTTTATTGTAACTACGCCAGGTCGAATTTAATGTTTAAGCGAAAGGGCCAAAAAATCTGTCGTGATCACCCAGTGAACGAGATATACGCTTGAATCCCTCGCACACGATGACTTATTACTTTGTGCTAGCTCAACGAACGACAGTTTCCGAACAGCAGTTCAGTCTAAATAGTTACACTAACAAGGCTAGGATCAACCAACGGGATAATGTACTACTTGACAAATCAACCACAGTGAAATTGCGACCTGTTTCTCCTAATTGGAAAACGATCTATCAAATCAGACAGCCACGCGCCAATATGTGTAAATATATGCAGTCTATTACGTTAGGGTTACATCTTCGTTCAGTACGGATGTAAACAAACTGTAGACATTTGTACGCAATGCTCGCATTTAGATCAAGTTAAAAAATATAACGGTTACATGATTAAATTGGTTTTAAGTTTGACTAGAAGTATAGCCCGGCGTTGCTCGGGTGTAATGAAAGCTTTAAAACTAATCCATGGTCCTGGAGCTCAGACTCTTTGGACGCTGACACGAAAGACTAAAAAGCAATAGTTGTCTACAGTTAAAGCAAAACCGTGGACTGAAAGAAAAATGTATGGATGTAAGACAAATTTTGATTTCCTTGTATCGATATCAAATTTTCTGCACTATTGTAAGAACTTCAACCTTGAAGCTTCTGAATATCGTTTTTTATGTCTTTGTCTATGAGTGTATCAAATTTGATTAAAATTGGACCACTATTTCTATAACCCGATTTTTTCGATTATCAATTTTTGATATTTATCTGAGGTACCTCGACAAAAAGCCTAGCTAAAAACACTCGCAGACACTTATAGTACAACGGTGTAAATTTTCAAGAAAATCGGTTCAGCCGTTTCGGAGTCTACAGGTAACGGACACACACACAGAGACAAAGTTCCATTTATAAATAAGTTCAGATTTAATGGATAAGTTTAATAACTTAAGTCCTTTTAAAATTCAAACTTACACAATACATAACAAATATTATCCTTTTTTCTTATCAAAATCTGTTAATGTCTATAAAGAAAAGATCACAACTATTATGAGATAGTCTGTGAAAGGAACGCGGTGGAAGATTCTAGCGGAACTTCTTACGTCTCGAGAGATGTTATTAAAATAAAAGTGTTGTTTGTAAAGCTTTTACGTTTGTTGGCATTATCACAAAGATAAAAATATCGACAAATATCACGAATTGAATAAAATAATCCAATGCAAAAAACAAAAAAACAAAACACAAACGTCATTTTTTTAAAAAGCCGACATTGAAAATCGTTTCCTAAGAAAAATCCACAAACAAGACCTTGCTGAAAAAAGATCTATAATTAAAATCCACTAGAAAGGCCGCGTTCAAAAGATATATATAAAGAAAATTCATTAACAAAGCCCAAAACCTCTCAAAAGAGACCCATAGGAATAATCCACAAAAAGTGTCTTGTTGGAAAGGGATCCATAGAGAAAATCCACTAGCAAGACCGTACTGAAATGATGTCATTAGAAAAATGTACTTAGCTCTCACTGAAAAGAGTTCCAGAAGGAAACTTCTCTAACAAAATTGATCAATAGCAAAACTCCACGAAGGGGACTACGTCAAAAACAGATTCATAAAGAAAATCCACTAACAAAACATATCTCAAGAGAGATTTATGAGTTAAAAAAATCAACAGTGTACACGAATACCTTTTTATATAGACTTATTCACTGATAAATGTCATTCGATACACTACTGATCAGACGGGTGGAAAAAATAGTACGCAGCTACATGCGGGAAACATCCTCAGTCTGAGAAATCAGAAAGGTCAAGGTGCTGTGAGATTGAGACAGCGATGTGATATGGTGATGCGATGATCCGATGTCGAGTTTGAAATTTTGCTGTCATGACATCAAAGAAACATTGTTTATTTTAAAGGCACGTATGAAACTATGTCTAAAGAAGCCGATATTCTTATATGATAATACTCTATAATCTTGGCAACATAACTGGTAGAAATCATAAAGTAAGTTAAATTCAACGATACTCATTTAATTAAAGGTGTGCCTTTTTCTCTCAAGAGTTTAATTTGACTAAAAACTTGTGTAGCATTCTAAAGTGTATACATATAATGCCGGACAAACTTTTGTCACAAGGATAGAATTTAAAATTTTAATCTGATACATGGTAATCACTTTGTGGTGTGAAGAAATACAACAGTACATTAAAACAACGTTCGACTGATTTCGAAAACTTTTTGCAGCGGTGAAGACAAGCAAAGTATATTAGTTGTTTTTAGAATTTATCGCCATTAAAAATGAAATTTTTTTAACAATAATATAATGTTTGATTGCAAGAAAAAATTTCTTGTAATGCGACCAACCTGAAAGGTAATGTGAAATTTTAAAAAATTAGGATATTTTATGAAGACAGTGTGTCATACGTAGTCTATGATTATTTTAAATGTTATCAAAAAATTTCAGAAAATAGTGGTCACATAAAATGTATACCCATGATTTGAAATATGTGTGTGGGTGTGTGTGTACAACTAGTGAAAATATTTGCGCCAATACTTACATCTGTTTTATAAGTATTCATAAATATTCAATGAGAGTTTATCAATTGAGACTATATAATGTACAAAGTAATCCATCTGTTTGCATCGATATTTAAATATCTGTGTATATATACAAACACTTACATAAAAATTATTATATATGTATTTCTCAAACGCACACATTATATATACGGTCTTAAATATTTGTGTGTGTGTGTGTGTATATACATATATTTCTTAAATACTGGTTAGTTTTTTGCAATATTATCATACACCGTCTGGATAATTTACACTCGCTGATTCTAGTTAGTGAGTACATTATATATTCACTAGCTATTATTGTAACATCTTGTGTCAGCCGAGGGGCTATAAATGCCCATACTACCAAATGACCGATATCAGCCATCTGATAGTCGTGCGCATTGGTGCGTATGAAACTGCGAATGTTGTCGGTTATGTATCCTCCTTATTATTGTTTAATAATAATAGTAATTACATTATATATATATATATATATATATATATATTCTACGCAACATATATGAATATTTCTTGTATAATATATTTCCTGTTGCATCATATAGAATTATATATCTTCACGAATGTGCTGTAAACCGTTTGTCCATTCATGCATAATGGTTAACGTGCACAGACTCATCCACTCACACACTAACAAGCAATACAAACAACAGCGCCCACCCACGATGTATCGCCAGGAAAACTTACTCACAGGGAATCGCACTTTCTTTCACTCGTAAACACAAACAAATATCCTTAGGCATATGGCCATAAAAGCTGTCAAGTTTTGAAAAAAGACCCAACATATTGTCACTTCAAAACGTAAATAGATAATTTATATTTTAATCTACATATACATCCAACAATTTGTTTGTAACAATACAGTCTCCATGAACACAGACAGCATCTTTAGTCCATAAAAGAAATGACATTTTGAATGGAATGAAGAGAACAGATTTCCTGTTTCCTGAAAACGTGAAAAAGTTTAATAACTTTAAGATGTTTTAAAGCTGAAAACGGCAGACCTTATATATCTGGTAAACATGATGAATTAAAACCAAAAAATATTTTCAAGTGTGAATTATGATAGACATAAATTCTAAAAATGCCCCAAATTCACGCCAAAAACGTAATAATAAGATTATTATACACGCATTATTATTTACAATAATAATAACAACATATATTACCACAATAATAATAATGACATTTATGAACCCCTTACAAACAAGCAACAATTATATCGTCAAAAATACTACTATGTATGTTTTTGATAATTGTAAACATTTGTTGAAATAAAGAATAAAGAAGTTGAAGAATTCCTGTCACAATACAACGGAAACGTAAACTGCAAATATATATATATATATATATATATATATATATATATATATATTTACATTCACATTGAAAATAAAAAATGAAAGACGTTAAAAGCTGTTAAAAATAAATAAATCCATGAACTAAATAATACTTTACGACAAAGATGTTAATAAAAAAATTACAATGATTGCTGGGGCATTTTTATTTACCTTATCCAAGGTCGGCTTTGTTTCGATTCTCCGTCAAAGCTGGAACTCTTAATATCAAATTTTCCCTGTCGTTGCATTTTCTCAAATCGTGTGTATCTCTTCTATATATATATATTTTTTAAATTTCACTTCGTATATTTCCTTTTACAGTACTTTCTCTTAAAACGGTAATTATTTCCTATTCTTTTAAACACTATCTTCACACAAACACACACATAAAAATGTAATACCAATAAAAACGATTGAAGAGGCTGATGAGAAGAAAAAAAAAGAAAAAAAAGAAAAAATATATGTTCCGTCCGAAAAAGGACAAAAAGCGGCGAATAGAGAAAATCCAGTTACGTCCGAGAGTACAGTCGGTGCTTGGTTGAATTAGTTTCTATTGGCGAATCTGGTAGTAGCGGCCTTGTCCTGTATCGTGTGTGCGATTGTTGCAGTGTGCGTGTGCGTGTCTATGAGAGAGAGAGAGAGAAAAAAAAGTAAGTGTCCGTTTTTACGCGTGTGCGTTTTGAGAAAATTATTTACATCGATTTGTGAAACAAAGTTTGATTTGGTTTGCCGGCGAATAAAAAACTGTTAACTCCCATCAAAACACGTGAGATAGAGAATAAACAACATGCGATTACGACGTAAATATTAACTTGAGCTTATGAATGCTACACGTGCCTATATATATATATATATATATATATATTTAATCATATCACCCCGAGCAAGGCGGTAACGCCACTGATGTGCAGGGGGCTATGTAAGAGTGAAAAGATTGGAAAAGCGAAAGCCGGAAACCACATCCTAAACAGGGGACAAGAGATGAGCCTCTTCATCTGTTCAATATATATATATATATATATATATATATATATATATGCAATTGTACCTGACACTGTGTGACGTGGATTTCTCAAATTAAACTCTGAGTGGTTTTGTGTACGAGGAAAGAGAGAGTGAATGTTTCTGTATAAATTCAATGGCGATATATATATATATATATATATATATATATATATATATATATATATATTCTGAAATGCCTCTCAGTGTATACTCGAACCGTTAGCTAAATAGAAGATTAACTGGGATAAAACAAGAATGTGACATATTTAATGAAATCTATATGTAACAGTAGGTAAAAACCTATAATAACTAAGAATTAATAAAAACAATCGAATTTATACGTACAGAAGGTTGCGTCTATATTATATTTTGTAACGTGTGTACCTCTTTCTGGTTATATATATATATATATCAATCACATATATTTATCAATCACACCCTCTGTCTGCTTTTAATATATGTATATATATATATATATATATTAAAAGCAAACAGAGGGTGTGATTGATAAATTGTCCTCTAAGTCATCCAAAAATGAAAATAACACTAGGATTTATTTTTAATAGATATATTTACCAGTGCTACACAAAAGTATTCTGAAATAATGAAGAATATATTTATTTAATAAAATTACTGTTGGCTTCAAACACGGACTCCCGACGACTTCTAAATCTCTTGCAATTTTTCTGGAATGTTTTCTAATTAAAGTTCTTCATAATCAAGGTGGGGGTGTATTCTGGGAAATTAGTTGGCCTGCTGCACGGGGTGGTATGTTCATAGAAAACGTCTGACAGAAATGACCTGTTTCTCCTACTTGTCTGGTATGGTGCAGAGTCCTGTTTTCCGGAGTCTTTCAGCATCTACCCTCTTGACCCTGGTCAGCACTAGCTCCTCCTTGCTGAGTCTGAAGCCCTATGGAAAGATGAATGGAGGTATAACATCGCCATCACTAGTGATCACTCGAAACATCATAAGGTCGACTGCATATAGAATGTTTCTGAATTCTTTTCCTTATCCTAAGATTGACACTTAAACACTCTGAAATTTTCGTATTGGAGCTTCTACCGCGAATGCTAACCAGTAAAGCATGACATTTACGAATTTGCAGGGGAAGTTAATTGCGTCATGAAGAATATTTCCTCATAGAAGATGCCCATCTGACCTTACTTAATTTGCAGTTGAGAAAATAAAACAAACAAACAACAATTACCCGCAAAATTAATAATATATGGCGTCAATTTAAACATGGCATTTTTGTGTGTTGCATATATATATATATATATATAGCTGTTTAGTCCGTAAACGGTGAGGATAATCCAACAAGATCAACTTAATATAAAATATTAAGTGTTATATCTATATAGAGAGCTCAATGGATGTTACCCCGAGCAATATGATATTCATAAAGGAAAACTCAACACGTCATTTAAATTGCTTATTAATTACAATTCATTTCAATGAGCTAAATTACCTCATTTCATCAGACCACACAATATTCCTTATATATATATATATATATATATATATATATATATATATTCTGTATGAGTAGGACTACTTTGTGTTACGAAATATGATTCCATGAGCACATCTACGTATAAGCTATTATTTTACACGGTTGAAAACTATTTTTTTCGAAATTTAGCTACGAAACACACACACACACACAGAAGTTAAATCAAAGAGATTATATCTCTTAATAATTTTCTTTTAACTCATTCAGATCATTATATATATATATATATATATATATATATATATATATATATATATAAAACGTTACAAATTCAGTATTATTTTTAAATAAGAAAATCAAGAGAAACAGATGTTTACTAGTGGAAAATCCGAAGTAGTACTTGTAACTTGTCTACAAATTGAGTAACTGTTGAATACTGATTTACTAGATTTTATTCTGTATGCATTTTTTAATGCGAGACAGTATTCATGCACTAATAGTTATCTTAGTATGTCTCGATCTATCTATCCATCTCAGTCTGTTCTCATCTATCAATCTGTTCATCTCAGTTTTTTTCGATCTATTTATATACTTCAGTTTGTTCCGATCTAATTCTGCTTCGATCTATCTTTCTCTCAGTACATTCTGATCTATTTCAGTCTGTCCTGATTTATCTATTACATTGTTCCGATTCCCCTTAGTCCATTCTGATCTATTTCAATCTCTGCTGATCTATCTCTCTACATGTATATCTTACTCGGTCTGTTCTGATTTATCAACTATTTTCCTCTTTTCAAGTCTATCTCAACCTGATTTTCCGTTAAAGTAAATCACTTCGGAAAATATGTTTCGAGGGCAGTTCCAACCCCCCTTAGTCAATTCCGATCTATTTCACTCTTCTGATCTATCTCTCTACATATCTATCTCAGTCTGTTCTGATTTATCAACTATTTCTCTCTGTTCAAGTGTATCTCAACCTGGTTTTTCGTTAAAGTATAGTAACGTCGGAAAATATATTTCGAAGGCATTTCAGAAAAAACTTAAATTTTTAAAAACAGCAATAGAAATAAATTGACTCATAATTTTTTGTAAACAACCGTATTCTCTCACTAAATAAATATATATATGGTAATATACAGTATATATTTCAAGGACTTAATGGATTATCCTAGCCGTAGTTGATAACACTTTTTCGTTTATAAAAGGCAGGAATATACGAAAACCAGTGCTTATAGGTACAGAAACTTCCGTCTGTGATTTCATTGTTCTAAATTCCCCTTCTTATCTCCATCTCTTCGCTGACTTTTAATCAGGAAATTGTGTGGTTTGTATACTTACATATTTTTTTTTATGTCAGTAGGAATATAGGAGTCGATTTCTCCTCTATCGATTTCGAAGAACACAATTCGGACTAATTTCTAAAAATAGATTTGCACAAAAAAGAAACTCTAGTTCGATAAACGAATCCAAATATCTATTCAAATGAGCCACGGACATTCCCATTTATGTTTTGAATAAACGTGATTTACGAAATAACATGTGCTTATCAATATACGTCAGTATATATATATATATATATATATATATATATATATATATATATATATATGTGTGTGTGTGTGTGTGTGTGTGTGTATCTTGTGTATCAGTTTAGAAACTAGCGTGAGGTGTAGCTGACTATGTGTTACTTTGTTGCCGATATGTATCCGTATACGGCTATCATTCGAAAACTGTTTGTACTACCATTTCAGCGAATTTGTTCAACTGAAATTATCTATAAATGTGTTACGGCCAGATACAGGTTTATAAACATACTCAGCTTTTTTTATAAATTTGTTTTCTTTATAGAAGCTATTTCTTCAAGCTTTAGATACCAAATTAAGTTATCCTTGTTAATTTCATTCCATAATTTTCTTCCATATTTGCACATGCTCTTCAATATTTTGCCCGTCTGCCGGTTGAAAACAAAAGTGTATGATCGAGACGAGGGGGCGGGTGCCGTTCACACCTCTGCGTGTTGCAACATCTCAGGGAGTTTTCTAATTGCTTCGCCTTTACGTCAGAGAGTGCAACAATAACCAGCGCATTGACGTTGATTTCTGTTATCAATGGGGAATGGGAAATATTTGTTTATTCCACGCTGGACCCAGTGATCGATGGTTCAATCAAGTTGAAACTAAGGGATTTAGAAAGTTCAGACAAAATTTTGATCCCTTCTATTTTCATAACTGCGGTAACACAATCATTACCTATCTTTTAGTTCTAGTATCAGATCAAATGTACATTGCAGTGTAGTAGCTATAGGCTCGGAACAAGAAATCAAACAGCAGAGTTCAAATTCCTGTTGAATTCTTTGCATTCACATCGGCGCAAATAACATTGGGAAAGGTATCAGTCCGTCGCTTTCGCTCCAGGCACGGTTAAGTAGTCGGATATATTGGGTTCTATAGACTTGGTTTGCAACCAGTCTACCGCAGAAAGAAATGGCAATCTACGGCGGGAAAATCTTTTGTCCAGTCAGTCATATCTCTTTTGAGACATGAAAGCACTTAACTGATCAGATACAATAAATCATACGGCTGATTTTACTGCATTTTCGAGCAAATAACCATGGGAAAATCACTTCCCACAAGTTCAACGGATTATATATAAAGATTGCTCTATAACCAGGCTTGGCAATTAATTTAGAAAAAGAACTACTTTAAATTTAAAACCCGTTGATAATAGAAGCTTAGAAGTTTTACAACGTTGTTTAAAATATAACAATATATTGCAAATCGATAGGAAATATCCCGCAATACCTTAGAGATGTGTCACTCCATTAAAATGAAAAAAGATTAATTTTTTGAACGTGTAGCCGAATCATTTTTTTAAAACTATGTCTTCCCCAGTGTGTGTGGCAAATTTTGGTCTCGAGAGAACTTGTTGGATCTATTTATCTACATAACTGTATCTCCAATTTTTTTTGTTGGTAAAGATCTGAATCTTGGATATAACTAATTTATTTTCAAATTTTGGAGAGTAAGATTATGAATGTTATGTTACTGTTGTCAGAATGCTGTCGATGGTGGTGCATATTTTGTGGGACTTGTAGTCCTCCTTGGCTCATTTTCTAATGTTGGCGATTAAATGCTTTGGGCAATGAAGACGTCTAAGTGTTTTTCTAATGTATTTCACTTCTTTATTTAGTTACTATTCTAATTCTGTATTCTAAGAGCTATGAAGTAAAATCCTACGATTAAACCTAACTTTCTTTTTTTGTTAGTCATGGAAAACAAATTAATTATATCATTCCTGTTTGTGGTAACCTTCAAAATCATAACTGTTCTTGTTACGTAGTATCACCTCAACAGCTTATTTACACGCAAACGATAATAATAATGATTTATATTTTATTTCCATAATTATGAACACATGATTATAATGACCGCGACATAAGCCTTAGTCTAGTGAATTATTTTTGAACATGACTAAATCTTCTTTTGAAATGTCTTCTCTAATCTTCAAGTTCGGCTTGTGAATCTTCTCGCCGAAACGTTCGACATTTTTTTTTAATGGGGATTTGTTTCAATGAATTAGTCTTTTGTTTCAGTTGTTTTCGTTTCGGAGATACAGTTGCCAGTTCATACCACAGATATTTGACGTCATTTAAGTCAATCGATTGAAAACGCGATTCCATTATCTTGATGTTTTTCTAGAAATATAAAATTATACAACTGGTTCTCGAACTATGCTTCGGGCTGTTTTCTTGTTAAAAGATGCATAAACTATTAATAGTAATTTGGTTAGAGGTAAAAAAATATAAAGCACTAGCAGTATAGCCCGGCGTTGCTCGGGTGTAATGAAAGCTTTAAAACTAATCCATCGTCCTGGAGCTCAGACTCTTTGGACGTTGGCACGAAAGACTAAAAAAGCAATAGTTGTTTCCAGTTAAAGCGAAACCGTAGACTGAAAGAAAAATGAAGTACAAATTTTGATATCCTGGTATCGATATCAAATTTTTTTTTTCGTCGTGAACTGAATTTTGAAGGCTAAATAAGCCTCTGAGTAAATAGTGTCATGGCTGAGACTAAGAACTACAATTATACCTACATGGAGACAAACCCGAAACAAAAACTAAAATAAAAGGGCTGAAAAAATAGACATGCAGATAAACACACACACACACACACAAACATCTTGCCTTATATATATGCATACAAATTATCAATTTTCTGCACTATTGTAAGAACTGCAACCTTGAAACTTCTGAATATCGTTTCGTATGTCTTTGTCTATGAGTGTATCAAATTTGATTAAAATCGAACCACTCCTTCTATAACACGATGTTTTCGATTATCGATATTTATCGGGGGTACCTTGACACAAATCCTAGCTAAGAACACTCGCAGACGCTTATAGTACAAGTGTGTTAATTTTCAAGAAAATCGGTTCAGCCTTTTCGGAGTCTATAGGTAACGGATACACACACAGACACAGACACACAGAGACAAAGTTCCATTTATAAATAAGTTAAGATATCTACAGATTAGCGAATCTATTGTCGTCCTCAGTTCTGGTAGTTTTGCATGATTGCAACACTCGTGCAGACCCTAAAAAATTATTTTTACAACTTATCACTTTTCGGATGTTTTATCTTATTTCTTATATTTTGTGTTGTTTCCTTCTTTTCCCACTAACTTAACGATACTATTATATTCATTCGTCTGAACTACTAAGATTATTCAAGAAGTCATTCGCCTGATGAAAAGTAAGAGATATCAAAGCACTTTTATATTTTTTCAGAAGAGGTTTTTCGACTTGCCTAACTGCGAAAGTATTACTCTACGACCTATCAAGTTGTGTGCTCTCTGCCTCGATATATTTTAAATTTACACTTGCCTTCTAATTTTATTAATCGTTTTTAGTCGAAACCTTCATTTGACGACTTGATTTTCAATATTTATTCCATTTCTTTTTAATTTAAAGGTAAATAAATACAACAGTGAATGGAGACACAAGAAGAAAAAAGCAATACAAATCTCTGAGCTAACAGAATATTATATATATATATATTAGTATTGTAACTAAATTGGAGAACTCGTAGGTTTTTTAACCTGTTGTTCATGCATTTACTTTTATAAAGAGTGCTCGATACAAACGTAGAGTGTTATATTGTAATAGTTGTTACAATGGTTTATAAATTCAAGGCTATGAATTTATAAACCATTGTAACAACTATTAAAATATTATACTATATATATATATATATATATATATATATATATATATATATAGCCGGTACTTCCAGTAGACAGACAGACACACACACACACACACACAAGTGTTTACACTTTAACAGTGGTTTATTATTTTTTTGCAAGTATTATGTCATATATATATATATATATACACGCGTTACTCTATAGTACTGAATTGAGTGGCGTGTGTATATACCGCATATATATAACACGCTAAAATTTCCCCTCTCTCATTCCATGCGGCTATCGCTTAGGGAGTAACGACTCTGACTGTCTGTAAATCAGTCGAATTTTGAGCCCAGCTGGAAGCAAGTAAAATCTAGCAACACTGAGAAACAGGCTGTCTGTGGGTGACTAATATATATATATATATATATATATATAAAGTGTGTCCATGCCGTAATAAATGAAGATAAAATATTTATATCGACAATATATATATTGATGTACCTATTGTGTATCTCACATTAGGAAAAAGAAAAAATAGTTTAACCTCACACTGAGCGTTACAGAAGGGAAATATAATTAAATACACACCACTTACTTGCTCTTAAAAATAATCCTAGGTAGCAAGTAAGTGATGTGTTATTGTTCCTATGACATATTGTTAGCTCTGCACATTTAGTTCATTTGTTATTTATTATGCATTGAGCACATTATATATATATATATATATATATATATATATATATATATATAACAGTATTATTATAATAGAGAAGATAAACAAACAATAAATTTATTAGAAATTGTACGAATGTACTCTTAACCAAAACGACTTTAATTTAATAACAATCAATAGCAACTACTTAGTGAATAAATACAAAATATGCGTCGTAATCAAATAATCGAAATAATCGATAATAAATAATAATTAAAAAATTATGTTAACAAACAACCCTATCCAATAGCTAATAAATATCCACATTCTGTTTCATAATTATTTTAATCCATTGCCTTTAAAATAATACAAATCCATTCGTGCCAATTTAAACCATTGGAATGTTAAAATAAACCGGATATATATATATATATATATATATATATATTTTAATTCAGATACTTCAATCCAAGGGAACAAAGCAGGAAGGTAAATTCCAAAAAACCCGATCCTAATTAATATTAAAAATTTATTTTAATATCAAAAAATGATACAGGAAGAGAGCTCCATGTAATAAAATATTACAGAGCAAATATATATTAAAAAAGGATTAATTCAAAGATGTTGAATGGCCATTTCGATATGAAGATCCCCACGGGGGACGACACATCACCTCAGCAACAGAAAAAACCTTTCAGAAACTGGAGAAAAATTAGTCTACTTTTCCTTTTTAAATAGATTGCAAAGAAATTAAAAAATAAATAATAAAATAAAATAAAATAAAAATAAAGAAAAAGAAAAAGAAAATGAAAAAGAAAAAGAAAAAGAAAAAGATAGAATAAAATCAAATAAATAAGAAAAGGAAAAAAAGGAAAAAAATTGACATCGTCTGGGTTCGCAAAAAAAAGGGAGAATGTAACTAAAAATTAACAGACAGCCGTGTTAAATCGACGTCAGTTTAAGCAACACGGAAAAAAGGTGGTAAGAGAGATAAAAGGAAGGAAGGGAGGGAAAAAGAAAGATACTAAAGAAAAAATTTTTTTTTTTTTTTTTTAAATATTACAGACGCTGGACAAATTCAAAAACCTAATTTCCCCAAAACGTTGAAGTATTAGAAAAAGGCCTTTACTTAAAAAGGCATAATTATTAATAAAAGGGAATAAAAAGATATAGGATTTAAAATAAAATTATTTTTAAAAAAATTAGGTCATTTGAAATTAAACTAAATAAAGACAACACTAGGTAAAAAAAAAAAAAAAATTAATTACAATTATTATATACATACATATATATACACACACAATTCTACGAATAAGAATACATATATACATACACATACACACACATACATACATTCAATTTATTACACACTTATATACATATACATGCGCATACACACATATATATGTGTGTACACACCTATATACCAAAAATTCATATACACATAATATACATGTGTACACATACATGCACACATATACACACACCCATATATATATATATATATACATATTCCATATGCACTCACACACATACATATTAATGAATATTATGAAAAGGAGCATTTAAATAGCTAAAAATTTTTTTTAAAAATTACATATAGCCCACATACATAAATACATATATACAATATATTTTAATATATATATATATATATATATATATATATATCTCGGATCGCCACCTACAATACCTCATTGGCGTGCTTATATAAATAGTCACGCTACCCGATAACAAATGCGACCAGAAGATTGTATTAAATGAAAAACACTGTGTCCACTTTTTCTCTAATATGGATACACAATACAATTACCAATAAATATAGACTATCGAGAAATATACATATCCCAGAGGTCAGCAATTAGATAGGACGCTGTCTGTAAACGCCGCCTACTCTAAAAAAAAAACGGATGAAAAACTTGGGGAACAGCGGTTGCATCCCTTAAAACTTTATTTGCTATAGAAACCACAACAAAAATTTGCCTTCATCAAATATACTGAACTTCCGTACAATAGCAAATTTAGAAAGCCCCCCCACCCCCATCAATCCTGCAAAGTATGATAAAAGTTACTAGACTTTACGAAACAATTTTCATGAAGAATTGTTTAAAGAGAAAGATTTTCATGAAAAATTGTTTAAAGGGAAAGATTTAGTGAATTCCAAACTAGAAGAGTATTGGCTGCTCGCTCAATAAATGTCGAATGTTTCCATATATGAAAACGACTATTATTACCATTACCATATGTCAACAGTTGATCTTGATTGAGGAAAATTCTTTTAGATTCTTGTATCATACAAGCGTGTGTACATATAGATGTCTACATATCTGACATTAATTACTGTAACAATTTACACGATTTACATTGTTCACACGGTTCTCATTGGATTACTCCAACGAATATTTTACCCACTGCATCATGAAGAACGCATGAGCGTACAAAAATCGAAATTTCAATATATCAAAGATGAGGGCCACAGTCCACATATTGTAATTAGTTTGTGAATAATATCTATCTATCTTTTTTTTTTTTTTTTTTAATCATTTCACCCCGAGCAAGGCAGAAACGCCACTGATGTGCAGGGGGTTACATAAATGTAAAAAGATTAATTAGAAAAGAGTGAGGAGTACAAGCTAGTTAGAAAGGAACAATAGAAAGCTGAGAAAGCAGGTGCAATGACAGGTACATGGGCGGAGAGAAAGGGAAGGTTATACAGGGGAGGGGAGAGAGCTAGATGCCAGTGGTTAGTAGGTGAGTATTAACTTTGCTTTTAAATTTCTGGAGGTCGTAGCCGTCAGGAAAGCAAGAATACGGGAGTGAGTTCCACAGGCGGGAAGTGCGAGAGAGGAAGCTATATTTCTATATATATATATATATATATATATATATATATAATTATTATTAGGAATTTAAATGCAATGTCAATATCCATCTCTTAACCGCTTGACTAAAGTTCTTTCTACACCACCCTGTATATCTTTTCCTTTCTCTCTACCTTGGCAACTGTCATCACACGTGTATTCCGATCCTTCTCTTGCTCACTTCTAACTGGTTCGTCTTTCTCTTTACGCTCTTCCTATCTAATCTTTTTTACCCTTATATAGCCCTCTGTTCATTAGTGGCGTTATCGCCTTGCTCGGAGTGATTCGAAAAAAAACCCCCACAAACACAGATTCTAACCTTGGTATACAAGATTTGATGGCATTTCGTGACTTTCCTTAAACGACAATTTAATTTACAATGAAAGTACATATGTGGCGCCGCACGAGAAGTGATTGAATGATATGTTAGGAAGAAGACTTGTTGAGTTTTTGATATTCTATCACAGCCTGTTGCGCCGAGTTAGTTGGACGAAATGTGATACTTCTACTGCTAAATTGATCAGCTGCTGCTGAGAAACTGGCTTTCGTATTGAATCGTCCCATGTGAGCGGGAAATTATGGAAAAATTCGTTCTATGGAATTTTTCCATTTTCTTTAAAGACTCTAAACTGTCTTTGTGAGATTCATAGTAAAATTACACTGCCTCTGTTTGTTCGTGTATACATTGTGCGTGTGTAGAACAAACTAGAATAAAATTTTATTCATATGTATTTGTTCTTTACTGCTATCTAAGTACATTTATACGAAGATGCCACTACGTGCGGTAATGGTTAGCAAACAAACCCTGATTGGAAATTATCGAGGATGATTCATTTCGATCATCACAGAACGACTCAAACAATAATTTCAAAAATAATCCAGGATGTGTTAACATCTATCTATTTATCCCCGTTTGGTTTATCCAACATCGAAATGTCTCATACATCTCTTTCTCCTTCATACTTCACCCCACAAATATTACTTTTAATCTCTCTCTCTCTATCTCTCTCTCTCGCTCTCTCTCTCTATATATATTAATGTGTGTGTACATTTTGTGTAAGTATATATATATATATATATATATATATATATACAGACACAAACACACACATATATATATATTTGTATGTATATGTATGTTGGGCCACAATCTCTTTTTTGATAAAGGTTTCATTAAAAATGACAAACAAGTTATGATCATTATTTTTTTATAATTTTTATGTGTTCGTATAATTTCTTTTTCTTTTCACAACTGAAATTATATAAGAATTGTCCAAAGGTTGTGTAGTATGCAGAAAAAAATTCCATCAACAAATTACCTTGATCTCTATTATCGGCCAACACGTCACTGGAAAAATACGTTGACAGTCAGTTAAGTGACATACGTGTTACACGCTTTAAACGATCAAGTCTCGAAAGAGACTTAACAGACGGGGCAGAAGATTATCCCGCAGTTGGTTGCCATTACTTTCTACGGTAGACTGGTTGCCAGCCAAAGCTCTAGAAACCAACCTGTCCTGTGATTTAACCCATAACTGGAAGGAAGAGACGGATTAATACCTTTCCCAAGGGTATTTGTGCGTAAGTGAATGCAAGGAATGCAAGTGGAATTCGAACTCGGCACCCCGATTTGACCAGTTCATGATTAAAAAATTGAGCTGTTTTATGTAGTTCAATGTGGACCATTTCAGTTAAACATAAATGATGAGCGAAACAACCTCTGTGCAAAATTGTGACTGGATTGTGCATATATTTCGTTTCGCAGTCTGAGTTACAAGTATTGGCCAATTGCCTGATCATGCACAGACTAAGTTGTTTTCTTATAGTGACTCCAACTACCCAATATTCTGCTGGCAGGAGCTTGCTGACAATTACAGATTTCAAAATGCTGATTGCTTCGTCCTCCACATTCAGCCTCACTTTGAAATTTTAATTTGCAAATGATTGAACTTCTTTGAAAATATAACAAACCATTTCTCACAAATGAAGGAAACGCCGAATTTGCCTAAAAAACAACACCTAACCTGACAGAGTAAAAATCTGGTGCAACACATCCCGACATACTGTCAGCCAGTATTTGAATTTTTCTGCCTGGGGCCAAAAACTATCGGGTCTTCAATACCATATTTTTCAAATAGGTAAAATTAGAAAGTTAAAATACAGAGAATTTAAAAACCTTAATTTAAAAGTGACTATATATACAAATATAAAAAAGTAGATTTTCTTGATGTGACTTTAGATTTAGAAAATAATAGATACGAACTGTATAAAAAATAATAGATACGAACTGTATAAAAAATAATAGATACGAACTGTATAAAAAAAAACAAATACAGATCCTTGATATATACACCCCAAATCTAACAATCGTCCATCCATTATTTATGCATGTACCCACATCCATAGATTATAGAATTAGTAGAAATTTAGCAAAAGAGAAGCGTTTAATGAGCACAGTAATTTTTACAATACTGCCTTAAAAAATAGTGGATAAAAAGTCCAGATATTAAAAATGTAAAAGAAAAGTTCTACCCCCGAAGAAAAAAAAATAAAAATAGAAAGATTATTTGGATATATCATTTTTCAACCAAATAGTTAGCAGTAAATTATTCAAAAAATTCCTCGTTTTAAGAAACATTTCCGAAGAATAAGATAAAATCTTGGAACACAGAAATGTGCGTGTCACAAAGTAAATTAAATTAATTTTAAATAAGAAAAAAGTAAATATAAATGTATTTTGCTCGACGGTATATGTTGTATTGAGCCCTTTTTAAAAGATTAAATGCCGGAGAACTCGGAATTCTAAAACTGTTCCATCTCTTTACCGGGATATATATATATATATATGAAATAGTATATCATATTAGATCAAAGGAAGTTGATCTGTAAGAGGACAATACGAAAGACAAAATGAAAACTTATCTTATTCAACGCGTTTCTACTCCAGGACGGTATTTTTTTAAATATTTCTCTCAATAGACGTAACGTGTTGCCTCTCTATTCATTTTGTTTTTATTCATACTATCCTTTTTTAAGATATACACTTTTTAGTTGCATGGCCTGATATAATATTATTTTTAATGACATTTCAACACGAAAAACTCCTAAGTAGTTTCAAATATCTTTCATTATTAAAACCGCGCGCACAGATACATACATATATATTATCGATCGACTGTGGTCGATAGAATATATAGGAAACGTTGATTAATCTAACATAAGGATACAGTTTTATTAAAGCTTCATTAGTGTATGAGATATATCAAAAAAGAAGAAAGAAATTCTGATATTTTTACGTTTGGTTTATTTGATATTCATTTGTTAATCATGTTTCACATGCATTCAATTTCTTCAACAACGTTAGCATAATTTATGGCGTTCTGAATTCAAGTATAACAGCATTACTTCGCAATAAGATATTAACGGATTCCAAACATAACTAAAAATTTAAAAAATCTTAAATGTTGCCTTAGGTGTGTAAGTCCTTAAAAATTCTAGACTGTCTTTGTGAGATTCATAGTAAAATGAATAATTGCGTGTGTGTTTGTGTATTCAGTAGACATTATGTTTGTTATTTTTTGTATGTTATTTTGAGAAGCTTCTTAATGTATATAGCGTTTGCTTAAAAAAATCGTATGTTAAATTTTTTAAAGAATGAATTCAATAAATTTTGTGACGTAATCGAATATTTTTCACTTTCGTTTTTTATTAGTTATATATATATATATATATATATATATATATATATATATATATATATATATATGACAAATTCATAAAAATGGAGAGAATAATCCAAAAAATTATCTATTTAATTTTAAAGAATAAATAGATAAAACAAGAGCGGCGAATGGATATATCCAGAGCAATATCATATACAGAGAATAAATCTCAACACATAATTAATCAGTTATAAGTCTTAAAGTTATTACGACACTCGTAAAAATTACGAATTGCATATTCAGACCCGAAAAATCAAATAGTTTAATTTGACTCAGAATATTAAAAAAAATTAGGTTGGCACAGAGAGCAAATAATGTTAGGTGAAGTGAATGTGAATGAAACAAATTCCAGTTGAGTTTGTTGCATTCAATAACGCACAAATACCCCTGAGAAAGGTGTGAATCAATCGATTCTTCTTCCATCTATGGGTTAAATAGAAGGACAGTTTGGGTTCTATAGCTTTAGTTGGTTACCAGTCTACTGCAGAAATTAATGGCAACCTACTGCCAGAAAATATTCTGTCCAGTCAGTCATGTCTATTTTGAGACATGATATTCGATATTGCTAGTGCTATAAAAAATAAATTAAACTTTTACATTTTTTAACTATTAATGATCTTACTTAGTAGGTAACTAAAATTAAAATGTTTGATTAATTGCATAAAATATTTACCTATATGAATATTAGACAATTGGCAAAAAAGTGGGTTGAATCATACAGCATTTTTTCTATTTTTAAACGTATTATTACCAGTTTCTTTGGGGGAGAAATAGAATAATTCCTGTTTAAACACACGCTTTTGAGAGCGTTATTATAAGGAATTTTATTATACTTAAATATTTTGATATTGGACGATGATTAATATATCCTAGTATTAACAGTAGCGAGAAATTTTTTATCACTTGATGGAATTGACGTGGAATTTTAATCACTTGATTAGAATTAACGTATATTTTTAGAGAGGTCCATAGTAATATCCAGAAAATTAACTATTTTAAGGTGTGAAGAAATGTCTATTTTCAATCCAAGTAATTTAAAAGCCATTATTACCTTTTTTGTATTTTAGAACATCATTATTATTAAATATGACAATAAAGCCATTTTCCCTATCTAGTCTGATTTGTTTGGATTCAATAATTCTCCTAAGAGCATTCAAAATTTAAATGCCTACTAAATCAGCAATTTGAGCTAAGTCTAAATAACCCATAGAGACATGAAAATTATCACAGTTACTTTTTATCCAAGTAGAATTATTTTTGGATAATACCGATATCCTTGATACTAAAATAACTTTATATTCTTCATATCAGTAATATCTACATAGTTCTTAACGAAATTCAAACTATTCAGCAGTAGATATTTAGTAGGGTAGAAAGCTACAATATGAACTGAATGTAGGTAGACTTATCTTTTTTTTTAATGCTATTGTAGTATTTAATGATATCAGAAGAATCTTTCAACAAATTATTTATGAATGATCTTTGGATAGTGTTGATTACATTTTTGGGGAAAATCCCTAATTCAGTTTTGGAGTGGTTAATTAAACTGGTTTAAAGCTTATTGTCGAAGTTAGATTTATGGCATTTTAAAAGTATATAAACATTTTTATTGTGGGTTTGACCCATTCTATCTTTAATGTTAAATTTACTAGCAAACTCGGCAGTATTTCGGTTAATTTTAGAGACAGTTCCTTGATCTTTATCCGTTTTATAATTGAAGGCAATACACATGAAGATGCGTTTTAAATAACAGGAAGGACCAATTTTATATGTACTTTTTGATTTGTCAGCCTTGATCCATAAACCATGTGATTTTTTAAAGTTTATTTATATTATGATTTAGATTTAGTAAGAATTTATTAATAGGTCGTTTAAAGGTGATTTCTTTTTTTATAAAATTCAAAAATCTTGCTTCAAAAGGATTTCATTACTCATTGCTTAGAGGCTTCTTTTTGTTGCAGCGGTAATGACCAGACAACAATCTGGTCTTAGTCTTTCTTTTCATTATTTCTTCAACTTCAGCCAAATTTATTTCTTCGTCACTTATGAAAAAATGTTGGATGAAATTTTAATATTAAATACACCCAATCATAGATTAAAACTACTTTTTTCATCAGGTGCCGTGTCTCTTCAGAACGGAGTCGATCACTGACTTCCACTTGGCCCTGTCGCTTGTCGCTCTCAATATTTTTTCTCTTGGTATATCTCCTAAACTGCCTAGCAATCTATTTGCTCAGGCATATCAAGTATGTCTCGCCCGCTTCTTTCCCCTGTCTCTCTTTCCTTCTATACGTCCTGTGAGTATTAGATTCTTCAGGCCCTCCTTCCTCATTACGTGTCTCAGAAACATCAGCTGTCTCTTCATTGATGGTAAGTATGAGTTTTCTTCTTGTTGGCATCCTTTCCAACACGTCATTGTTGCTAATGTGTTCGGTCAATGATATCCACAGCATTCATCTGTAGAACCACGTGTCTGCTGCCTCGAGCCTATCCTTCATCCCCGAAAGGATTGTTTAACATTCACTGCCACACAGAAAAACGGATATCACATAGCAGTCAATCATTCTTTTCTTTGATACTCTACTTAGCTTTTGAAGTGCGCCTCAGGATATGTCAATTTGTCTACGGATTTCAATGTCATACCCTGCATTCACTTAAGCACTGGTACCTTTGGGAAAGGCATTAATCCGTCCCTTTCCTCTAGTTATATTGTTAAATAACAGAGTAAGGATGTGCGTTGTGGTACAGTGGATATCGGCTTGGAACGAGAAGCCGGGGAGCCGAGTTCGAATTCCAGCTGAATCCATTGTATTCACTTACGCGCAAATAGCCTTGGGAAAGGTATTAATCCGTCTCTTCCTTCCAGTTATGGGTTAAATAGCAGGACAGATTGGGTTCTATAGCGTTGGTCGGCAACCAGTCTACAGCAGAAAGCAATGGCAACCTAATGCGGGATAGTCTTCTGCCCAGTCAGTCATGTCTCTTTCAAGACATGATCGCCCAAGCGTGAACCACGTATGGCACTTAACTGACTGACTGAACAGAGTAAAACTTGGGGACCCTGCCCTTAAAAACAAATCCCAATGAAACTTGATACTCGAAAAGAAAAAAAGTATTACTAGACACAAAAACTTATATAAAAACAACAATAAATTGTTGAAAAAAAATGGTATTAGCAGCAATAAATAAATAAAATTTAGTTGGCAATAAATGACCCACCGAGATGTTGATATGCCATAAAACAACCAACCAACTTCATTATACGTCTATTGCTTGCGCTCTTTAAAAAAATATTTTTCTTTTCCTTACACAAGTTTTTTTTATCGGCATTTTACTGCTTTGTATAGGGTGAAATATTTGAAAATAAATCGTACCTGTATTAAGAGAGGTTTGAAAATCTTTCTGTTACGTTTAAGTTATTGCTTTTAAATTATATCTGACTAGCAGTATAGCCCGGCGTTGTTCGGGTGTAATGAAAGCTTTAAAACTAATTATTGGTCCTGGAGCTCGGACTCAGTCTAAAGAGTATTTATGTGAACTCTGGTGAGAATCGGATAAAAATTGTGGATATGTATATAGGACATACAGACAGATAAACAGACACACACACAAGCATCTTGCCGTATATATATATATATATATATATATATTATCGATTTTCTGCACTATTGTGAGAACTGCAATCTTGAAACTTCTGAATATCGTTTCTTATGTCTTTTTCTATGAGTGTATCAAATTTGATTAAAATCGAACCACTCCTTCTATACCCCGATTTTTTCGATTATCGGTTTTCGATATTTATCGGGGATACCTCGACACAAAACCTAGCTTACAACACTCGCAGACGCTTATAGTAAAATTGTCTATATTTTCATGAAAATTGGTTCAGCCGTTTCGGAGTCTATAGGTAACGGACACACACAAAGTTTCATTTATAAATAAGTTTAAATTAGATTATATTGAGAGTACAATAGAGTTTGAATAGAATAAAATAGAAATGGCGTTTATGCCAGTGAAGTTTCAATAATCAATAAAATTGATCATTTTAGATCGATTATGTATGGATACGAGATTCAGTTACAGGAATGTCGTGACGAAGCCACGCCGTTAAAATTCGTCTGATCAGGTTTTATAGGTAAAATGACGAATGAAGAACTTCAGCTAGAAATACGCTTTCAGGCACTTATAAGAATGCTTATCCGTGCTTATACGAGCCTGAACTGAAATCTATTACGCAAAAACATTTACAGGTGCCTTGTATGTGTGCGCATCCACGTATATGTCTGCAGATATGTCATTGCAATACTGCTCACAACAGGAACGCTTAGTTGTTGATTCTCTCAGAACAACGATCAAAATGAATAAACAAATAGGAGGGGTCCATCGATCGTGGTCGTGTTTACAAAAAAGAAGCTTTAGCATAGGTTGTTTCTGGCCTGATGTCAAAAGTTCGGGATAGGTCAGATTTAAACGTGAGTTTAATAGACTTTCTGGCTGGTATCTCTCAGTTATGTATCTGCTTTTAGAACAGAACATAAAAATATCAATTAGGGATGCCTGGCTTCAGGGATTTCAAATCTACAGCAGCACATCCCCAGTTCCACCAAAAATTGTGGGGCGGTGCGACGCTGATTGCCAGAAAAGGGCAATTCGTGGTCTTAGCGTAGGTACACGAGCTTGTGCTCTCTGCTTTAAAACAGCTTTGTATCACACCTTGTCATTGTGGAGGTGGAATCGCTAAATAACGAGTTAAAATGTTATACAAAGAGGTCGTATACGGTCAGTTAGATACCGTCTGTGAGAAATTGTACAACTTGACAGAAACGATATACAGTATCGCATGGCCCTCGCATCGGCAGATCTAATAAGAACCCTTTCAAATTGTTTTTGGTGTCAATCTGACGAGAGTGCAAAGGATTCAGCAAGTGTTGGAGGATATAGCAAAGTCAATCTGATGGTATTTGGAGTGATTACAAGTGATGACAACGTTATACTTCCATTCATTTTCTCACTTGGCTTCAGATTTTACATCGTTGCCTACATGTCTCTTGAGGAGGTAGGGCTGCTCTGGATCAAGAGAGTGACTGCTAAAAGAACCTATGTCTGATATGAGGACTCGGCATTATGCCACAAAACCAGGAGAACCGAGCCATATATTTAAGAGAATTTCTGCAACCACATCACCCCTTACATGTAGCTACCTCGTTCTCTAAATTGCAACACCCTTGAGTGTTATGTGTAGGGTTTAGCTGAATATGAAAACAACAAAACACTTTATGACATCAAACTGAAGGCAAGGATGATGACAGTAGTCACCAATAAAACCAGTGTCCAGAATGGTGTTTGCGTGTTACGTGTTTCGAGTCTAAAGTTGACTCACTTCAGGCGAAGTAACTTGTGACTTTACATATCGAGATCCGTTTCACCTTGATACAATTCACTCCGCCAGAAAACGGATCTCGATATGTAAAGTCAAAAGTTTATTTGCCTGAAGCGAGTCAACTTTAGACTCGAAACACGTGTAGCGACACAAATACTATTATGGACACTTAATATATCATACAAAAAGGAGGTAATATTAATAATAAGAAGAACAAATTTACACTTCAAACAAAACGTTCGCGGTTTCTCACACTTTTTCTGTACCATTTTTCTCGTTTGAACAACCCCTATTTCTATTTTTAAAATATATATATATATATATATATATATATATATGCCACACAGGCATGTAAGTACCTATATTTGAGCATGGCAGATACTTTTGCTGGTTAGAAATTTAGACCTGTTAATATAAAATTATTAATTCTTCTAGTACATATATATTTAATTCTACATAAATAGAAAAAAAGAAATATGATTAATAAAAATGTATTTGAAATTAAATGTTTGAGTATAGGTCAAAATGTTTCGTCCATCTTACTCACGTAACATGTAAAACTACTAATCAATATGTCCCATAAATATATTATTGCATCAACTATAAATCAATAAGACCAAGCTGTTTGATCGTCAATGACTATCATCAATCGCCATTCTCTTCCGTCGGCCCATGAACACAATCAGTTTAGATATTTGCATAAACTTATGGGCATGTAATATGCTGAAATCTATTATATTATCATCTATCGATCGGCAGGTTTTTTCTTTTTTTTACTTTTTTGAAATAATCAATATATAAAATGTCAGTGATAAAATTGGATCACATATATATATCACATATATTAAGACGGAGATATCATTTCACGTGGCAAATGCGTGTTACATGATTGATGCAAATTTAATATAGAAATACTGAATAAACCATAGACACACTGACGATAAGATTACTAAATATCTTTTTCTTCTTTACGCACCGTAAGCAATCATGGTTCCCCACAAGATTTTGTCCTTCGGAGAACTTATTAAATTTTGTCTTTGTTGTTTTTTCTGAAGTCTGTTCCGCTATCCATTTACTCAAGCTCACGAAGTATTCCATGCGCTGTTTTTCTTTGCTTCTCTTACCTTCAATCTATTCTGTGACTATCAGTTTTTCCATTCAATCCTTCCTCAGGATGCTCCATAGAAACCTCAGCAGTCTCACCCTTATATTAATTATAGGTTTTAATGAGTGAATCTTATCTACTTCATCAGTCTCTTCATATCTATCTATATGTATGTCTGGATGAATCACCTCAGGTTTCTTTCTTAGTTTCCTCATATCTATCTCAATCTTCACCTATCTATCGCTGGTTCTTCTCATATCTATGCATATACCTATACGTCCCAGATTCATCATATCTGTTACAGTAGGCCAGTCACCTCATATCTGTCAGATTCGGCTAGTCACCTTTTATCCACACAGTATCTCCGTCTACTCCTATTTGGTACAGTATCTCCGTCTACTCCTCTTTGGTACAGTATCTCCGTCTACTCCTCTTTGGTACAGTATCTCCGTCTACTCCTCTTTGGTACAGTATCTCCGTCTACTCCTCTTTGGTACAGTATCTCCGTCTACTCCTCTTTGGTACAGTATCTCCGTCTACTCCTCTTTGGTACAGTATCTCCGTCTACTCCTCTTTGGTACAGTATCTCTGTCTACTCCTCTTTGGTACAGTATCTCCGTCTACTCCTCTTTGGTACAGTATCTCCGTCTACTCCTCTTTGGTACAGTATCTCCGTCTACTCCTCTTTGGTACAGTATCTCCGTCTACTCCTCTTTGGTACAGCATCTCCGTCTACTCCTCTTTGGTACAGTATCTCCGTCTACTCCTCTTTGGTGCAGTATCTCCGTCTACTCCTCTTTGGTGCAGTATCTCCGTCTACTCCTCTTTGGTACAGTATCTCCGTCTACTCCTCTTTGGTACAGTATCTCCGTCTACTCCTCTTTGGTACAGTATCTCCGTCTACTCCTCTACGGCACAGTATCCCCGTCTAATCCTCTCCGCCACAGTATCTCCGTCTGCTTCTCTTTGGCACAGTATCCCCGTCTACTCCTCTCTGGCACAGTATCCCCGTCTACTACTCTCCGGCACAGTATCTCCGTCTACTACTCTCCGGCACAGTATCCCCGTCTACTCCTCTCCGGTACAGTATCCCCGTCTACTCCTCTCCGGCACAGTATCTCCGTCTACGACTCTCTGGCAGAATATCTCCGTTTACTTCTCTCTGGCACACTATATTCCTCTTTTCCTTTCTGGCACAGTATATTCCTCTTTTCCTTTCTGGCACAGTATATCCGTCTCTTTCTCTCTGGCACAGTATATCCGTCTCTTTCTCTCTGGCACAGTATATCCGTCTCTTTCTCTCTGGCACAGTATATCCGTCTCTTTCTCTCTGGCACAGTGTATCCGTCTCTTTCTCTCTGGCACAGTGTATCCGTCTCTTTCTCTCTGGCACAGTGTATCCGTCTCTTTCTCTCTGGCACAGTATATCAGTCTCTTTCTCTCTGGCACAGTATATCCGTCTCTTTCTCTCTGGCACAGTATATCCGTCTCCAGATCTCTGGCACAGTATGTATGTCTGCTCCTCTCTGGCACAGCATCTCCGTCTCTTCAGATTCGGCACAATATCTCCGACACTTCACAAATGTCAAAATATCCCCGTCTCTTCACATTTGGCACAGTATCTCCATCTCCCCAGAACTGTCACAGTATCTGCGTCTCCTCACAATTGTCACAGTACCTCTGTCGATTCATATCTCTCACAGTATATCCGTCAATTCACAGCTGTATGCCAATCTCCTCTTACCTTTCACAGTATGCCAGTCTCCGCATATCTGTCATAATATGTCGGTCTCCTCCTATTTGGAACAGTATCTCCGTCTACTCGCGACTGTCACAGTATCTCCGTGTCCTCAAACCCAATACAGTATCTCCGTCTCCTCAAACCCAATACAGTATCTCCGTGTCCTCAAACCTAATAGAGTATCTCCGTGTCCTCACACCTAATTTATTTTTTTCTTTATCATTTCACCCCGAGCAAGGCGGAAATGCCACTGATGTGCAGGGGGCTACATAAATGTAAAAAGATTAATTAGAAAAGAGTGAGGAGTACAAACTAGTGAGAAAGGAACAATAGAAAGCTGAGAAAGCAGATGCGATGACAGATACATAAGTGGAGAGAAAGGGAGGGTTATACGGGCGTGGGGAGAGAGCTAGAGTCCAGTGGTTAGTAGATGACTATTGACTTTGCATTTAAATTTCTGGAGGTTGTAGCCGTCAGGAAAGCAAGAATACGGGAGCGAGTTCCAAGGCAAGAAGTGCGAGAGAAGAAGCTGCAGGAGTAGAATTGTCGTCTGCATTTGACTAACCTGACTGTGAATGGGTGGTACCCAGTTGCCAGTCTGGTTGCACGAGTAAACACTTGTTGAGGAGGCACCAGTGACTTAAGTTTGTCTGAGCAGAAGCCATGAAAGTATTTATAGAACAGACAAAGAGAGGCCATATTTTGACTATGGGGAAGTGGCTGCACTCGAGCCACCAGATCAGTACCTATCACATTACAGACTCTCCTTTGGAGCCTGTCAAGAACACTGAGGAGAACGGCAGGGGCGCCTGACCATAAATGGCAGTAGTACTCCATGCACGGACGGATGGTTCACTTGTATATATGCAGGATGGATTCAGGTGGGAAAAACATCCTGAAACGACATAGTGACCCAAACTTCTTAGCAGTAGATTTTGCTATGGATTCAATATAATGGTTCCATTTGGGGTCTGAGGACAGGGTAAGTCCGAGGAGGCGTAGTGTATTGCTCTCCGGGAGAATCACCTGGTTCATGCTTATGGGAGGCAGGAGAGGTTGCCTGTAATGGTTGACAGACAACAGCTTGGTCTTAGATGAATTGAAGTTGACGAGCCACTTCTTGCCCCAGTTCACCAAAGAGTGTAGATCCCGTTCAAGGTCAGCAGCGAGATTATGTCTGTCTGCCACGACAGGTTTCTTACTGGTGCGGGAGTATATTATAGTGTCATCTGCGTAGATGTCTACTTGGGACTTGATCTCATCTGGGAGGTCGTTGATGAAAATAAGGAATGGCGTCGAGCCCAGGATAGAGCCCTGTGGGACACCAGCATTTGTGCTGTAGGACGAAGAGGCACGCCCATTCAGAACGACCTTCATTTGGCGGTTATTTGAAAAAGATTGGATTAGGTCAAGCAGGCGACCGGTAATACCATAAACGCGTAGTTTGCATAGGAGGCCAGAGTGCCAAACCCTGTCGAAAGCCTTGGAGATGTCCAGAGCAACCGCGCGAGCCTCGTCAGACTCATCAAGGGCCTGTAGCATGTACTCCGTTACGGTTGTTAGCAGGTCGGCCGTGAACCTGGCAAAGCGGAATCCATATTGCCTGTCAGAGAAGAGTTTGTGGGCGGTGAGATGATGAACTACTTCAGTTTTGATTATAGCCTCGAATACTTTCCCGAATATCGGTAGAAGAATGAAAGGGCGATAGTTGGATGGGTCCGAGGGTTCACCACAATTCTTTACAGTATCTCCGTGTCATCAAACTTAATACAGTATGTCCGTGTCATCAAACCTAACACAGTATCTCAATGTCCACTTACTTAACTCAATATCTCCGTCTCTTCTTACTTATCACATTTACTCCGTCTCCTCATTTCTATCTATCTCAGTCTATTCATAATTGTCTATCGCTAAGTACAGATCTAACCTTGCGACACTGGGTAAGTCACTGAATTTGCGCCGCCAGATCAGGACTAATTATAAAGCTGATTCTTCTTTAGATCTTATCAATTAGATCTACTTAAATAGCAGGGGCGCCACAGCATATGTAGCAGCAATATTCTAAGCATGGACGAGTGGTACACTTATATATAATTAAAATAAATTCCGGTGAGAAAAAAAATGTCTCGCAAGGTACAGTCAACCAACAATTTTAGTATCTGACCTAGTAATGGATTCAATATATAAGACGCAAAGATGGAAGGCGTGTGCGTGTGGGGGGGGGAGTCTCTCAGATTATTAATGGAGAGAGATTTTGTTTTTGTGATTTTAAAAGTGACAAAACATCATTTGCTTCAATAGAAACATGATTTACACTTTCTTTAAAGTATATGAGGTATATTTATGGCCTGTTTCAATTGTTTTGGTTTTATTTTTCAACCTAGCAAAATTAAGTGATCATTTATATATAAATAATATAATATATATTATTATATAAATATTAGAAACATAGCATATCGAGAATTTAAAACCGTAATTTAAAAGTGATTATTAATAAATATATAATAATGTAGATTTTCTCGATGTGAGTTTAGATTTAAAAAAGTATATATATGAATCATATAAAAAATGTATAGAAATCCTTTATATATCCACCCAAAATTTAACCATACTCTTTCTATTTTTAAACATGTACTCTCATCCATAGAATGTATAATTAGTAGAAATTCAGCAAATGAAGAAGTGTTTAATAAGCATAGTAATTTCTATAATACTTCCTTAAAAAATTGTGCATATAAAATCCCAAATATTAAATATGGAAAAGTGAAGATCTACCTCCGAAGAAAAGATTGCAATAGAAACATTATTTGGTATACACCCAGATTCAACCAAATTGTTAGCAGTAAATTAAAAAAAAATACTCGCTTTGATGATGAAAGACTTTCCAAATAATAATCCATTAATTAAAATATTCAATAAAAATACTCTAAAATTAATTTATAGTTGTACGAATAACCTGGAAAAAATTATAAAAAATCATAATAATATTCTAAATAAAAATTTAAACCTAATTGATAATAAGAATTATCCAATATCTGAAATCAATAAGTTGGACAATAATAAATATAATTGTAGAGACTCTATACAGTGTTCGTTAGAAAACACGTTCCCTACAGAATCTATTGTTTATCAATGTACTATTTATTTAATGGAAAACACTAGTATATAAAGATGTATGTGGGTAGTACGAAGAATTCTGTAAAAAAACAAACGATTATATCAACACGTCTTTATTTAATAATAATAATAAGTACAAAAATAGAACAACCCAACGAAATATCATTTATATATAAAAGAAACAAAAAAGAACTCATACATTAAAATAGAAAAAATTAATAAGGATATAATATATAAGTATTTAAACCACCAATTCCCCTGTGTTTATACGAAAAAACTATATATTATTAAATTTCTTAAGAATAAAACTTATATGTAATGAAAGAGATGTCATATGTAAACATTACACAATGTTCACATTAGAATATGATTAAAATACTCTTCATAAAAAATATTTATTAGCTTAATTATAATTTTTTATATTCTGAAAAGAATAATAATTTGTTTTAGATTATAAAAAAATAATAATTAACTAGATATTTAAATCATTAAATATACATTTAAATTTTTAATAATTAAATAGATATTCACAATTTGTATTATGATATTAAACATTTTATTAGACTGTGATAGAAATATCATAGATTTTATAAAAATAATAAAATGGATATTAAAATGCTTAATAAATAAGTAGATATTAAAATGTTTATTAATAAAATGTTTCAGAAAGAATAGATTAAAATGCATTCAGAATATATATATATATATATATATATATATATATATATATATATATAGTTTAATTGCACTCAATGATCTCTAAGTTTTGTTTTAGATAATGATAGTATGTAGAAAAAACTAAGATAATCTTGTAACAATAACGTATACATCAACGACAATTTTGATCGACAGGCACTCACGCCGTTAAGATTGAAAGAAAAAATCATGTATTCCCCTAAAATATAACGTTTTTCTCAAATTGAAAGGGAATCTCTATTCTGATTATTTATGAATGAGGAAATCTCTATTCTGATTATTTATGAATGAGGGAAAACGGGAAAGATTCATGTGTGAACACACATGAATCTTTCCTGTTTTCCCTCATTCATAAATAACAAACGCATTCTTTCTTATATTCAAATGAAAATCATTTTCACAACAAATCTCGAAACCTAGAAATTTAAGTGTCATAATGTATACTATACTAACTTTAAATACAAAAACGAATTCAATTATATAGTCCTCTACAACATTTGTGGTATTGAATAGTTTTTTTTAAAAAGTAAATGCCGGCGAACTCGGAATTCTAAAGCTGCTGGTTCTCTTCACCTGGATAGATATATATATACAGTACTGTGCAAAAGTATTAGAACAAGAATTATTTTATCTTTTATGAGGCATCAAAATAAATTTTAGAATAACCCTTGTCCTAACATATTTTCATCCTACCGGTATTGTGCAAAAGTCTTAGAACACGGGAGTTTTTCCTAAAAGCCTCACTGAAATTCAAATACAGGGTGAAATGCCAAGTAAATTGCTAATAAATATTGATTATTTAAAACTAGGTGTAAAAAAAGTATTAAAAAGAAGTTTAATTTAATTTTTGCTATTTTCTATTAAACAAGTTATTTTGAATGTATTATCCTAAACATCTATCACATATTTTGGATAAAAAAATTGGTAAATGTAATTTTACTTTGCAAGATACACTTTGGAAACAAATACAAGCGGCTTGGCAGGAGATACCATTAGATACATTGAAGGAGCTTGTGATATCATTGCCTGACAGAATGAAGGCTGTGATCAAAGAAAAAGGCTATTATACTAAATATTAAATTTATTTTGTAACAAGTATTTTTCTTCTGAAAAAAAAATTATTGAGTAAATCAAATAAAATTACTTTAATTAAATTCTTTATTTTCTGCCAGCATGCCTCATAAAAGATGAAATAGTTCTTGTCTTAATACTTTTTCACATTACTATATATATATATATATATATATAGCAGTGTACGGTGTATAATAATAGAGCTAAAATGTATAATGATAATAAATATATTTTTGGTTCCAAACGGTAGCAGAACACTACGTTTCATGCACGATACTATTATCAGGTGCTTAGTGAAAACTGACCGTTGAAAACTTCGGTGTTGATATTCATACCGCACAGATATTGAAAGTAGACCAGCCTATTTATTTACAGTAAAAGAAACTATACTTACTCCCAGACACATATAAACATAATTTCAAAACAAATATACATACAAAAAAATATTTTCAAATGCACATGTACACACATACAAAGAAGATATTCAGCTTTAATAAAGAGGCCGCCTCTCATATATATATATATATATATATATATATATATATACTACCGGCCATAATTACTAGGCTACCCCAGTGTTTTGAAAAAAGATGTATTTCTACTATTTTTTAGTATTTATTGCCAGGTGAATAATTGTAAATAAAAATAGAATAGTTCTTGTGTAGATATTGCACAATAACATGTACATCAAAAGGATTTATAAAATATTTAATAATAACCTATATTGAAGTTTCATCAATGAAAGACTAGAGAAAATTTAGAGTGATTAGGACGTGTTCACCTTGACTTACTGCCTGAAAAATTTTGCAAGTAAGAATCACAAAAGAACCAGTCTATTTTAATATTTGGCATTAAATATTAAAAATAATATGAAAAACATCATTTATTTAAAAAAATCGGGGTGGCCTAATAATTATGACCGGTAGTATATATATATATATATATATATATATATATATATATATATATATAGTAAGAGAGAGGTGGGTAATAATTTTCAGAGATCTCTTGTCGGCACAGAGAGAGTAGCTACACTGAGCAGTTGTTAGTAAATATTTGTGGGAGATAACGGACTGTCTGGCATGATCAACAATTCGAAGAAGGTCACATGATGACATGTTTCCGTTCTAAAGCATCCACCGACTTGTTCTCGGTATGACGATAAAGTACATCTAGCAGAAAAGCCTTTTATCGGGCAATTACAAGTTTTGAAGAACGAGGAACCACCACCAGATCCACACTGACTCGAGGTAAGAGAACCCGTAACGGCTCGATCTTTAGGCAAATAATAAACCCTCAAACGAAAATCAACATTACATTTTTGTTGCATTGAATGTAAATGCAGGAACACTAAAACAATTAAATTAACAGAATAACTTAAAACTTTAGATAATTGTACGTCTTAGATTCATTTGGCAATGTAATTCTCACTGGTGAAAATCTCAAAGTGCATACTATTTATTTACTTGTTGGTCACGTGATAGGTTCGAGAACATGTTTCCTTAATTTTGGCGGTCTCTGATTTGAACACTTGTACGTAGACGCAAATATGACCTAAGTATTTATTAAACAATAAGGAAAGGTCTATTGTCGTGTATTTAGCTTGTTCAAAGTTCAAACTTACACGTAAAAAATATGTAAGACACTACTTTAAAGTTTCTGTCTCATCGGGGAGTTGTTAAACTTCTTTATGGAAGTTAGGTGTTATCCATAAAATCAGACTGTGTACATATCTCCAACAAAATTAAATGTAAAACACACATCTCACCGTCTCCAGTAATTATGTCCACACAACCATGTATCTCCACAAAGAATGAGTATTATCTACCAAATATTCAATTGTGAAAGTAGAATGACATGGCGTATCCTTATTATATTAAACATCCCAATAAAGTGAAACTTTGGTATTAAGTGACCTCTAAGGCGTTGGTATGCCGCTAAACAAACAGATCAATCAATTAATCGAGGGCTAAGCTATACATTATCACACACACACACACATATATATATATATATATTTTTGCTAGGTAGCAAATACTTTTGTTAAAGGCAGCATTCCTGCTTCGTTGTAATGAGGGATTATGGAGTTCAATGACGCTCAACTAAAAATACCAAAATTAAAATCATTCTGTAGCCGGCATCAACAGTACGGCGTTGAATTTAATGTAGTAAATGAAGCCTGTTGAAATTTAATTTTTGTATCATCCAACGGTTGTACTAGATACGTTCTCCGACCAGGGCCTGTCCCGTTTTTTCTGAGACTAGATGGATTCTCTTTGAACTAACGGCATGTCTCCGTGCCAAGCCTGCAAGAATGAGTGGTAGTTTCCTGTATTGGTGTACGAATGTCAGGTGGTTTGTTATTCCTGCCAGCTTCATGTAGGACTTTTCTATTCGTCTTCATATTTTTGGAAGAAAAAACCATTAACATCAAAGATTGCAATATGAACTCCGCTAAAAAAAAAAAACGTTAGCTGGATATTAATTTTATAAGTCCCATAAATTAAGTTGTTGTTCATAAGGACGCATGGATGTAGTGTCGAGTGGATATAGACGTTGTTTACTTCCAGTGACTTGACCCAAATCGTTGTGAGTTTAATACCAGGCTACAAAGTAAGAGAGAGATAACTCATGACTACCAAAAAAGGCATCACAGAAGAAATGAGAATGATATGCACCAATGGTCCTAAAAACATTCGTTTCGATATTCATAGCAGCTGAAGAAGAACAGAGCGTACAGCAAAACGTTGTACAAATGGCAACCAATATGACGACAATAGTCCAAATAATTTAAATAGTGCAAATACTATCACATCTAAGAAATTAATATATATATATATATATATATATATATATATATATATATATATATAAAGGACAATATGAAGAAAGAGAAGATGGAAGCGGTGCCGGTATATATAAAATTTGTCACATGTATTGTGGCCGAACTTACAAAGCGTATTACAACCATTATTCTCAGTATCTGTTTAAGGTTTGGATTAGGAAAATTAAATACGTTCAATAAATGGCTGAATACTTCTATCTATAAATATACTCTTATTAGAATAAGATACATTCAAACCGGGCAGGCCACATACAATACTATAATGAAAGTGGTAGGGAATATGTTGTACCAGAAAAAAATATCTTACCTGACATGTTCCATCCTCTGATCGATTTTGTATTTACGACTTTGCATGAAACTTCACCAACCCTAACACCTTTCTGTATTGAAATGTTTTACCGCTTAAGATATATTGTTTTGTTTGTTTGTTTCGAGATGTAACGACCTATCAATTTTTAGGGGATCATTTAAGGTCACAACAAATGTTTTGGGTAAGGTTATATTATTTTTACAGAATTTTGGAAGATTTCTTGCTTTTTCAACTTTTCCATTGCTTTCAATTTGTATTACTTTTTAAATTCCCCCCCACCCCGGTGAGAATCAGATCTATTTTTGATCTTCGGATCTTTACTTAGATTATATTTTGTTGCATAGTTTGATCTTTTTGAGGAAGGTTAAAATAGTTTTAGAGTTTGTTTTCGAAAAGATCTCTGTTAACATTATAGATGGATTGCCGGATATATGTAAGTCACTGCGGTCGAGTGCTTAAGATATATATATATATATATATATATATATATATATATATATATATTCCTACGTTTTACACATGACCCTGAGTTTTATGCACTTCATTATATCCTTATATATATATATATATATATATATATATATATATATATATAGTGACGTGAATTAATAAATATACATCGTGGATGCGCATATGTTTAGTTCTATTATTCAGGTATTCATGAAATAGTGCTCAATGTATGAACAGACCTGTAGTATATATATATATATATATATATATATATATATATTAATAAATGTAAATATTATTCTACGTCTATGCCACGACTCGGAGTTTCATACGTTATGTAATCATCAGGTGCATATTTCAAAACAATAGTTTTAAAGATTTGTATTTAAGTTCACTTGATGTTCACACGAATTAAATCTCATAAAATTAAGTCACTGTTTTTTTATAACAAGATTAAAAATTAAATATTGTAAGATTCAAATTGATAAAAATTTAAATTTAAATTCAAAATTTAAAAAATATTAAAATATTAGAATGCAGAGAGAAGAAATCAAATTATAAAACGTAAAAATTTAAATATTCTAACATTACATGTTGCTAAAAGATTAAAGTTTTAAATAAAAATAAAAGAAAAACTTAAATAATGAAAATATAAATTAAAAGTAAAAATAAAAAGTAGAATTGAAATTAAAAATTAAATAATGCAGGGAGAAATATTTTAAGGAATTTAATTCATAATTGTTAAAAGTAATATTGCGGAAGAAAGATGGAAAGAAAGACGGAAAGTTAAGGGCAAACGCATAGATTCCTCTATCTGGGTCTAAGAATTTAAGTATTTTTCCTATGACAGCATGTGGTCATTAAATAACTTTTTTGTTAAGCAGTTTAGGATTACTGACATGCTTTAAGATGACAAGTTTTTCTAAAAGCCTAGATTACAACCTTTTCCCTTGTAAGGTTTGGGATTTAGCTACGATATTCCAAATAATAATCGGGTTTTTGTTTTGCAATCTTCAATAATATATGGATGAAGCAGTACTTTTGTTGTATTTTCTGTTAGTTTAAGACAACGTGGTTGTTCAATCGTATCTTCCACCTGTTAGAAGTGCTTCCAAAGTAAAATTAAACATCATTATCATCCGAATGAATTCGAGCTCTTTAAAAAATAGCTTCGGGCATACATTGGAATTTCAGTGGACATTTTTTATTTTGTCGGCATTTACGATTATTTTTAGAAGGATTATTTTTGCTATTAGTTAGAAGAGGGATGTTTCTGTGGGTCAAGTAATTATTTGATATCATAGCATTATGTTGTGAAATATATTTATCTATGTTCTTAACAAAACTATAATTAACTTTTTTAAAACTCTTCAACAAAAATACCTTCATAAAAACAAAAAAGGAAAAAAGAATATATTAGCTGACGAGTTTCGTTCTCTGTCCCAGGGACCTTATCCAGGATTTACGTTTTTCGAACGTGTTTCTGTATGAAGTCGAAGATGTCATTTGCTGATAACGGTTTTTCAGTTTGAGAATGTTCATCAGATAGTAAAAAGACCAGTCAATACCTGTGTAGGAATCAAATTTATCATAATTTCTAGTGTGCCAAAAAGTAAGCGAAAACAAAAATCATATATTGCCTTGATAAAGTATTTCAGATGACGAAAACGCGACGGCTAAAAATAATTTTTCCTCTTGTCTCTTTTTATTAATTTTGTTCTTCTACATAATCACCTCATCTTAAAATATTTACACACACACACACACACTATATATATATATATATATATATATATTAAATTTTTCAGATATCGGATTGCAATTTCGACGGGTAAATTTAACAGCATCTATCCGCGAGACATTATGGGTAAGTAAATTCATTTAATTATGTGTGTATAAAAACAGAAATCCAAGGAAAAGTAAAAAAACAATTCATTGCTACCGGAACTGATACATCTGGCACGTGGATGACAATAATGAAAAGAGATATAATAATATAAGAATAAAGAAGGAATATGTCTGCCAAAATTACGGCTTCTCAAGGCCACTCTTAAAGTTCGAAAATAATGCTAATACCAAAACAAACTTTTCAAACATAAGTGAAGTTTAAAATTAAAACGATATACGAGAAGGAATACAGATTTAATAAAGACAAATCATTATATAATATAAAATAATTATACGGTAGATAAGACAAAAATGAAACATTATATTTTAAGGTATTCTAATTTTCGAGTAATTATTGGAAAGTTTGAATTTAAATCTAAATTTACGGCGACGTTTACCTATAAATTCTTTTTATAAGTTTAAATTAAAGTTCTCCGAAGGATATTTTAATATTTTCAAATAAACATAGATTGCCTATATTGTGAACGTTATATGTTCTTCTTATCATGATATATATATGTATATACTGCGCATCGGAAAATATATTATACATTAATCATACCTTCTTTTTCATACATTTCACGATTTTTGTATCTTAACCAATGAGAACGCCAGTCAGTTAAGTGCCATACATGATACACGCTTTGGGTGATCATGTCTCTTTCAACAGATAACTGACTGGACAGAAGATAATCCCACAGTAGGTTGCCATTGCTTTCTGAGGTGGACTGGTTACCAGCAAAGGCTACAGAACACAGTATGCCCTATTATTTAACCCATAACTGGAGGGAAGAGACAGGTTAATACCTTTTCCAAAGGTATTTGTGCGTAAGTGAATGCAAGGAATTCAACTGGAATTCGAACTCGGGATACCAATCTCTCGTTCCGAGTCGATATCCACTGCACCACAGCGCATTATGAGAATGTAGAGATTGAAAAATAATTAAGTTATTCTAAGAGAAAATTCCAGCAGTCCAATCGTGCTAATTTAAGTAGCACAGATTAATTAATTGTCGGAATACGAAACCATCATGTTTGAACAGTATGTGTAAATTATATACCTCTCTCAAGAAATAGAATTCTGTGCAGCATAGAATAGAAAGCTCTTCAGTTTAAACGCCAAAAACATATTTTTCCCGCGGATATGTGAACATTAAGCAACAACGTAGTATCTAACATATGTGAATGCAGAAAAACACAATGCGGACAGTTATTGTGCGGTCGGATAGTCGTCGTCATTAAAGCGATCGATACCATTCACTGTCATTACCAATCAGACGAATTATCTCGCTGGGTTATCGGACGATTCTTACTGGCTGAGTGATTTGGCCAATCAGTACTCACCGAGAAACTTTACAGTTGAACCTAGCGTAGCAACAGGTACCATGAACACAACCTAAAGATACCCAAGTTTGTATGAGTCACATTTATCTACGTATACATCTACTCATCGATTGTGTAACAAATATCGACTAATATTTCACAGACTTCAGTTAAATCTGCCTCTGTCTCATTCGCATTACTGCCCTTAGTAAAGAGGTAAGATTTTTCCTTTTCAGCACCCTTTCACGGCGCCTATTTTTGTAATGGTAGACACTTGAAAGATTTGGTTATACACAAGCCTAATATACGGCCAAGAAACACCATTTTCTATTCAGATATTGCAGCAAATCGATCGCTTTATCTGTTCTTTTTCTTGACATATGTAAGTAAGCGTTGGTATGGTAGTGGAGGTTCATAAAAAAGAAAAAAATGAAATGCGATGCCCTTTGGGAAAATATATTGCTGGACTGATATGTAATATCTTATTTTCTTTTATAGCACAGAATTAAGCACACCAATACATTAGCAACAATAACTAATAATAATATAAGACATTTATAACAAGAGTATTTACACTATTTACATTGTTTGAACTGTTGTCCTCATCTTTGTCGCCATATTTACAACATTTCTACTGTTGTAATCTCCGGCATTCTTCCGGTGATTGGAAATTTTAAACACAATTATTTTTTCCAGATATTTAATTTACAACTCCTTTGGACAAGTCACTAAATCCAACCTGTTTTTATTCACTGTCCTTGAGGTAACAAAGGGTTCAATTCGAAATACTTTAACAGTTCTAAAATTCGAATCCTGCAAAAGTCAGTTTATAATAAGAACCCGAGCAATACGTTGTGCATGAAACCTCAAGTCGTGCTTTAGACGGCGGACAATATGTATATTTATTAAGATATACTTAATAGCTTTGTTATGTTACATTTAACACTGCTTTATTGCCACCATAAAACATTTATTTGTGTAATTAACACACAGACACACATGTGGAGAGAGAGGGAGAGAGAGAGAGATAGAAAGATAGAGAGGCAGAGATAGAAAGATACATACATATAGATACCGACGTGTGCATTTGTATTTAGAAGCATGTATCAGAATATTATTCAGTCAGTCAGTTAAGTGCCATACGTGATACACGCTTGGGCGATCATGTCTCGAAAAAACATGACTGACTAGCCAGAAGATTATCCCGCAGTAGGTTGCCATTGTTTTCTGCGGTAGACTGGTTGCCAGCCAAGGCTACATAACCTAATCTGTCTTATTATTTAACCCATAATTGGAGGGAAGAGATGGATTAATACCTTTTCCAAGGGTATCTCTGCGCAATTGAACGCAAGGAATTCAACTGGAATTCGAACCCCGCTCCCCTATATGTTCTTCTGTGTTGATATCCACTGTACCACAACGCACATCCCAATTTTATTAGGCTACTTAATAAGAGTTAGTGATATCATATACGGAATACTGCCAGCAGCATTTTTAAATTATCAGAGACTATACTGTTTCCCTTAGGATGTTTCTTTCATGAGGAAGCTGGGTAGACATGTAACACCTGTCACAGTGGAAGTTTTCTTTTAGGCAGCGACGGCCCTGAGGTTGCAAATACCCCGGACAGTCTACCACCAATATAACTTAATTCACAGAATGAGAAAAACTGAAAATTAAATATAACTAATTTATTAGAAATTTATTACAAGCTAAAGAAAATATTATCCAACTTAAAATATTTTTGCAGTCTTTAGATCTGTAAATCTTTTCATAGAATTTTCTGCACCTATATTGTTATATGATCATTTCAATAGCCAAGAAAATTAATCCGTCTTAATTTATGGAAAACTGCAATTTTGTTTATAAGCTTTAATTTTGGTACCCTCAGCCATGATGGCGTCCTGGTCGACTTCCTGAGTTACCAGTACTTCGAGCCGTCCCTGCTTTTAGAATTAACAGACATCTAGCACAAAGAATTATTTGCTATATATCACTGTGTTCAATCAATATGGTGATGACAAAACATTGCTGGTTGGTTGTTCTTTTTTGTTTTGTTTTTCTTTTTTTAGTGGCAGATCAACATCTACGGGATATTTAATGCCAAATTCTAAATATTTTGTACGCAATTTTATGATCATTTTGCTTTTGAAGTTATCGCTGGTAATTAAACTTTAAAAAATAAATAAATTATACTAACTAAATAATTATAGTGGCAAGTATAATACAAACATAAATATATGTTGTGTTGGTAATTTTTTTATATATAAAAAATTATTTCTGTAATTTCACAATAAAATGTATCGCTAGTATTTGTACTATAAAAATTTATTTTATACACAGTGATTTTTTTTTTTGCGGTTCAGGATTTGACCACAGATGACAGCCTAACAGGTGCTACCGCCCCGAGTTTTGGTGAAACTGGAAATAACAGGTGGTTCCATGCTCCTCAGAATCTTTAATCTTCCGATCGGAGGCTTTATTAACGGATGTAGCTGATCATCATGCGCAGGGACAAAGATTTGGCTGGGCCAAGCGTTTCCACGACCCATGTTGACGGCCAAAGAGATAAGGGATTCACTGATTAAATTAACAACGACGTGTCCGTGTCCAAGCAGACTTTTCAAGTTGAAGGTTACTGGAGAGTTTCTTCCAGGGTGACTAGCCCCAGAGAAAGCAGTCACAAATAAATAACTCCTCGACGTTCAGCCACACACAAATGATGATGATGATACTCAGTAAAACATTTACACATCTCATACACATGTGGTGATGAGCAGTGGTGTTGAGAGGGTGAGTTGAAGGTGCGACGTCCCCTGACATCTATATTGGGGTGTGTATGTGCATCCAATCAATGAATGAAATAAAAATTTCGTTTATGTAATTTTAAATTGTTTGTTAACATCGTTGTACAAGCGCCTTGCACTACCACAAGCTAGTGTAGGTACCTTCCCTCATTTTTCTATACCTAAATTTAAATTGAAATTTTAATAATAAATAAGTTATCTTCAAGCTTTAATATTAGCTTTAATTGAAAGCCAAGAGATTACATTTACTAATTACAGTAAGCAAAATACCCTGGTGTATTTTAAACCGAAATTATATTGATCGGAATCAAAAATGTTCTAAATTTAAGAAAAAAAAATTTAAAACTTCAACTTTTCCGCCATTTCCATCGATTGTAAACTGAAGCCAATTCTTGGTTTTAAAATATCTTACGAAAATAAAATACACCTTGCTGACACATTATTTTCTTCAAATTATCGAATTTAAACATACTTTAAATTGACGTCCTGCTTGAAGAATGTTTCAAAAATCATTCCTCAATTCCTGTAGCCTTGTTATCACAGTTATCAGCACCTTAGGAGAAGCTGACAACTAAATGACTTAGTATCCGGCCAAAAGTATGGAAGACGAATTTGGTATAAATCTTATTCATACAAATCGTTTTTTTTTTAACAATGTTAAAATTGAAGATTTAACTCTGATTTCAGCAATTATTCAGTATTTGATGAAATTTTAGTTAGTTTAGTTTTGTAGGCTTACGTTTGAAGATGTTTTATGAAAAATAAAAATTAAAATAATATAAAGCTTTCTTTAAAATATTTACAATTTAATAACAGAATGAAAATCATGTCAGAGTTAACTCAATAATTTATGAAATCTTTTGTATTTATTAATTTTTATTTCTAAAATCTATTTTTTGATATTATTTTGAGGTACCTCTACAAATTGTGAATTTCACAATTATTACTATATTTTTAAACATAATTAGAAAAATAGGAATTGAAATGTAAAGTTGCTTTAAATGTTTAAGGAATGACTTGCAAAGCAAGCTGTTGAAATTTATAAATATCTTGAAGAGACTTGAATCAGAATCAAAGTGCGGTTTCTGTCGTTATCCATGTAAGGGGAATAATACAGAACACTTGTTAACTTCTAAAATAAATACGACCCCAATGGAATAAATACGACCTCTATGGAACATCGTACTTAAATGAACATTTATTTACACACAAACACCCACACACAAATATTATTTTAAAAATATAAGGGGTAAAAAACTTTTCTGAAATTTTTATTTTTTGATAGGCAATATAATCATCAACTTTTTAACCAAGAAAAAGACAAGAGTTCTTTTAGAGATTTGAAAAAATATTTTTAAACTTTATGAATTATTATAATAATACTACTAATAATAATAAAAATGAAAACCATTCTTTTAAAATTTTATTAGTAATCGAAAATGATTTTTCTTTAGACTATAATGTCCTTAATTATTATTATTTATTCCAGCAATCAAAAGCTATTCAAATTAAATTATATCAGCGTTTTATTGCATTTTTCAATTTACTCTTCGGTGCAGATTTTCGGATAGTACCGAATAATTTTAAATAAAAAATAGATGATTTATATTCCCCGATGAGTTTTGCGTTTAACTTATAAAAAATAATTTGCAGAAATTAACATTTCTTAAAATTTCATGAATTTACGTGGAGTGGGGAATAACAGTGTTTAAAAAACTATTCATCAATATTTAACAAAAATAATTTTAAAAATAATTTTCTTCATTTGTAAATGAGTACTGAAGATTTGATTAAAATCCGACAATTATTTGATTTTTCCGAGAATTTCCAAATTAATGTGTTTGTCACCGAAAAAGTGAGTTACGTAAAACATTACGTAATCGATTGTAAACAGTCGTAACATTTTCTCCCACGCTAATTCAAATTAAAACAAAATGTTTTGCCAAGATTTCGAACATGTTAAAAGGGATTAAAATTTTTATAAAATAAATAACAATTACTTTGATCTTTCCTCTTAATAATATTATAAACATTTTGACAGAAAAAAGTTTGTTTTATTAAGTTTTGAACCTTTTAATGCATATTATGCTGGATTTTTTGTGATGCAATGGAGGTAACTAAGTTATTGTGAATGTGAATCCCTGTGTTGATAAGCGAGACTGGACTAAATCCCGCTACTTAAGTTTTAGGGGATACACAATTGTTGTGGAGTAGTTTTCGCACTGAAGATTATAATCGTGCTATGTCGGTTGCTAATCGAATTAACGCACCCAAATGTTAGGAACTTGGTAATCTTCAGTTGAAAGCTGACTCCTTAGTATTCGGCTAATTGCCGACTAATATCAACCAGTATTTCTACTGAACTCCTAAGAACTTCCTGTTAACTCTTATTAATATAGGAGGGAGAGTACATTATCTGAGGAATAGGTGTGTTTCCCCATAACAACAATTAAGGAGTTCGTCACGAGCATCACCAAACAACTTCATATCAATAATGGTGAGGTAAATATACACAGCTTCACGTAAAAGATTTATTGTCTTAAGATAAAGGAAGTTATTTTTGTAATATTTCAAGACAAGTTTCCTCTTTCTTCTCGGATAATAACATCGTCCAACCGTTCTTTAAGGTAAATTTTCATTTCAACATTGTGTAATTATATGTGGTTAAACTTCTTCTGATCTTCCGCTAATGGCTTATCATAGAATGAAATCTCTCAAACTTCTCGCATGAATGAATAAAGATTTCAACGGAGTTAAATTCAAAACTTGGGGAAAGTATTAATCCGTCTCTTCTCCCTCCAGCAATGGGTTAAGTAGCAGGACAGATTGATTGAGCTACAGATACTTGATCCCTTATTCGGTGTATCGGTATGCCCGAAAACAGTGATAACGGTTACAATTCAAAGGTCTATCTGTTTTAGTGGGGTTTTATTTTATGCTAATAAAAAAACCAGCTAAAACAGATAGACAGATTTTTTTTTATATTTTATTATTATTATACCGAGGATTTTTATGTTATTCTGATAAGTGATTGGGATGTGCGTTGTGGTGCAGTGGATATCGACTAGGGGAGCCGAGTTCGAATTCCAGTTGAATTCCTTGCATTCATTTGCACACAAATGCCGTTGGGAAAGGTATTAAACCGTTTCTTACCTCCAGTTATGGGCTAAATAATAACGCAGACTGAGTTTTATAACGTTGGCTGACAACCAGTCTGCTGCAGCAAACAACGTCATCCTACTTCGAGATAATCTTCTGCCCAGTCAGTTTTTGTATCTTTCGAGACATGATCGCCTAAAGCGTGTACACACATGGCACTTAAATGAATAAGATATTCATGGTAGTGCAATTGATATCGTCTCGGAATGAGAACTCGGAGAGCCGAGTTCGAATTCCAGTCGAATTTGTTTCATTCATTTACCAACAAATACCCAATGACTGAAATGGTCTGTTTAAGTAAAGAATAGTAGCAATCGAGGCATAATATTCGATTGTAATTCGAATAATATTAGGACTGATTACCTCGGCGATTATTGAAATGTAGACCCCTTCTTTCTGTGTTCTAAGTTCTGCCTTGTCTGTCGTTGTACCTATTGTACTGTTCTGTGTATATTCATTTAGCACCAGATATTGTGCTATTGTATAAATAGTTTGCTGTAAATATTGCAAAAGTATAATTTTTCATTATTTCTTTCTCTTCTGAACATCCCGTTGGAGAATGGCTGATACCTCTGCTACACTCTCAATGATGAAAAGGCCCATGGCCTGAAATGGTCTATTTAAGTAAAAATATTAGGATTCAAGGCATAATATTCAAGTAATATTCTGATTACTTTGGTGATTATTGCAATCTAAAACCCCTCCTCTCTGTATTGTAAGTTCTGTCTTGACTGTTCTGTGTATATTCGTTTAGCACCAGATATTGTGCTGAATAATATCGCAGCATATTTTCTCTGTGTATCATATCCACTTCGGCGATTCAACCTATCCCTGACTGACTATTGTTGCAGTACTCATTTATATCAACATACACATAGCTATTTCTCTTTGAGTAAATTGGGCTATTGCTGTTTGAGGTTATTTTTATTTGATTTTGTTCTTATTGTTTCTTGAAATGTTTTAGAGAAATTTTATATCATAAATTCATTTGTCAGATACTTTTCTTAACAATAAGATTCTTTTTTAAAAAAGAAAAATGGTATGTCTTTTCAGGATTGAGTCAATTCAGGCTCTCCACAGTTTGCTTTTCTGTATGAATTGCTATATCTTCTTGGGAAACATAGTGGAGTGGTTTCCTGGTGCTTTCTTCACAGCTTGGAATTCAGATTCGTTGTTATTCAAAGTGACAGAACACAGTCTACTCTAATATTTAATAGTAGCATTCTAGTCGTAATATTCGAACTCATTACTTTGGCGATTATTGCGATCTAAACACTCTCCTCTCTGTGATGTATGTTCTGTATTGTTTGTTATTGTGACTATTGTACTGTTCTGTGTATATTTGTTTAGCACGGGATATTGTGCTGAAGAATACCGCAGCACATTTCCTCTGTGTATCGTATCAACCTCGGCTATACAACACTGACAAACACGTTGCGATATACATGGCAAAGAAGTAACTGATCGTTTATGTATGGAAATAACGGGAATGTAGAGATTTGCACTGCATCGTGACAGGAAGTCTCAAGTTTAAGCTATCCTGAAGCGGTCTGATTGTAGCTTTAAGCGGGAAAATACAAACCAACATGTTAGTGTTGATCTGTATGCTCCTTGTGCTAAGCTATATTTACTAACGTTTTAAAATATCTTAAGATTTGGCACGTAACAGGATTTATAATAGCAGAAATGTTTAAAAAAAATTTTACCATTGTACTTAGTTCCACACGTTTCTATCGCAGTCTTGTTCCATATTAGACTAATTACAGTGAATAGAGAATTGGGCAGAATTAAAATAAAAACAATTATGCGAACTTCGCGAAAACAGCTTTATAATGACATTCGTTGTTTTAACAGAGATCACAAAGGGAAAGAATAAATGAGCGGTAATAATAAAAATTACTAAAATATTCTATAAATTTCAACATGTTGATTGTGTTTTTTTTTTGTAATATTGTGTAATTATATGTTGTTAACATTCATCTGACCTTCCGCTACTTGCTTATCATAGAATGAATTCTCCCAAACTTCTCGCAAGTGTGAATAAAGATTCCAACGGAGTTAAATTCAAAACTTGGGAAAGTATTAATCCGTCTCTTCTTCCTCCAGCTTTGGGTTAAGTAGCAGGACAGATTGGATACTACAGCTTTGGTTGGCAACCAGTCTACCGTTGTAATTAATGGCAACTTACTACGGGAAAATTTTCTGCCAGGTCAGTGTATCTTGCATGAGGCTTAATTAACTGACTGACGTGTGAAGAACGTGATAATGATATTCGCCGCCTAGCTTACAGAGATTTTATTCTCGGGATTTTTTAAAGTTGTTATTGCTCTAGAGAAACAAGCTCACTAACAATTACACCGCATCGAAATGAACAAATGACTCGCTAAGCGTGTGGGGCATTATGTGAAGAACGATCTCACGACTCAGTCCTAATTGATCTAGTGAGGCAAGCTTGCGAACCATTACACCACGTTGAAGTTTCCAAAGGGATTTCGTCATAAAGTTTGTTTTTATTTTACGTCAGAATTCATTTTGTACATTTATAAACGTATCATTTGTCCGTGTAATGAACACTGTTGCCATATCTGGTCGGGCGCTACTGCTATCCCTCTCTAAGTTTTCTACAAAATCTAAAGGAGGAACTGCAATGTAATCGATCCTTACTTGGTAATGCGCCTTCAGTCACTTTTCCACCGACCTAATGTGGCTTCCTTTGTCTTTTCTACAAGTATTTCCATGACAACTGTCTTGACCAGCTTCTTTCCCCGGTGACCAGACCACATGAATTTACGCGTGCTACTAGACGGGATGTGCCTTGTGGTGCATTGGATATCGGCGCGGAACGAGAAGTCGGGGAGCCGAGTTCGAATTCCAGCTGAATTCATTGCCTTCACTTACACGCAAATACCCTTAGGAAAGGTATTAATCCGTCTATTCCTTCCAGTTATGGGTTAAATAACAGGACAGATTGGGTTCTATAGCCTTGGTCGGTAACCAGTCTACCGCAGAAAGCAATGGCAACCTACTGCGAGATAATCTTTTGCCCAGTCAGTCATGTCTCTTTCGAGACATGATCGCCCAATCGTGTATCATGTATGGCACTTAACTGACTGACTCACTAGACGGGCATCAAAGGTTGATCTATATACCGTTGAAATAGATAAATATAACCGCCCTTTCTACTCTAACAGTTTTTGTTTTTGACTACTTCCTGTCTGTGGAACTCCCTTCCGTTTCCCTGATAACTACAATCTCCAAAAATTTAAATGCAACGTCAGTTGTCATCTTTTATCTTCCTTGAATCCCATTTATCTTTTATCATTTCTTCAACACACCTATGTACCATTTTTCTCCGCTCTCACTCTAACCATTTGCACAGCAGTAGCCATCCCGCCTTTGCATACGATGAAATGATGACAAAAGAAAAAATAAACAAACTTTAATTTGGTTTGACGAAGTTGGAGTGACTCGAATTGTCAGACGAATTCAGACAGTTGTGACTTTTAGAAATGAAACAGGTAAAAAAGAAAGCTGTTTCTGTTTTACACAAAAGCTAACGTGAACAAGCAGTCGTTTGAGAACGTCAGAATTCTGCAACAGTAGCAACAGCTGCTACTGCTACAAAACTGCTCTTGTGTGTTGCGGTCAAAAAGAATGCTAGTAGTCGGGTAGATTTCATTTTGTGATAAACAGGTAGCGATAGCCATTCTGACGAGAAGAGAAATTTGAAACAATGATAAGAAAATGTAATTATACTTCTAATCGAAGCTTTACTATAATGTTAGTAAGTGCCTTTATTGCGGTAATTTCAGTCATTTTTAGTTACTCCATTGTATTTATATATGTAATCTCGGCTCTGACATATGCACACATTTTGGTTACATCATAGCACGTGTCTGTCGTTTAATAAAGAAACGAATCAGTGTATCTGTCACTTTATATAGACAACTTATACAAATCATAGCCCGTGTGAAATTTTAAATATATATATATATATATATATATATATATAGACTTGTTAAAATGTTTTAATTGAATACTTTTTTACTTTAACACGTTACTATCAATAAATTTTAGCTACTGAAAAATAATTCCTTCACAAAAATATTAAAAAACACTGAATATGTTTAAATTTACAGAATATTTTCATGTTTTTCACACTCGTTCATTCATTCTATCTCTTTGCGATCTTTGTTCAGACAGCGAATATCATAATAATGCTCTTTTCACTTAGTTCATGAAATACTTTTGATATTACTTTCGTAGCATTTCCTGTTCATTATAATTGGTTTAATTTGACACAAGACTGCTATAGTAGGACCCCAGCGCCTGGTGAATTTAGTGCAATCTTGAAGGGTTTTGCGAACATTTTTGCTACCATAAATCCTGTTACGTGCCAAATTTTTAGATATTTTTCCAGACGCTAGTAAATGTAGCTTAATTTAGCACAAGAGGCACACAGATCAACGCTGGCATGCTGATTTACATTTTCCCGCTTGAAGCTAAGATGACACCGCTTCAGGATACTTAAATGTGGACTTCGTGTCACGATGCAGCGCAGGTTTCTATGCGCATGTTATTTCCATCTATTGACGATTGAGTAATCATTACCGATGGATACAGCCAATGTTGAAATAGTGACAATTGTAGAATTGAGAAATATTTTTTTTAAAATCGTTTTTAAAAGATTTCCAAATTTCAACAGAGTACCGCCAATTGCTCAACAAACTAATGCCAAATCCTTGTTTATAAATAAAGCCTTATATTTATGCCAGCAAAATAGTGGCTAGCTGTACCAGCAGATGGAAGAGCGAAAAAAGTTGCCTAATGTACAATCAAAACAAATGGACTGAATATGCAGAGCTAACAGTATATCAAACAATCGAACACTAACAATTTACTTGCTGTCTAGGTTTAGGATAAAGTAGTTTGGATGAAGAGAACAGCGTGGTCAAAACCTAGGTATCAAGTAAGTGGTGTGTATTCGGCTATATATATATATATATATATATATATATATATATATTATTATATATATATATATATATATTATATGATTGAGAAATGACTTATTTAGTGACTTAGGTTTCTACGTTTTTGTGTCTTCAGGCGATTTACAATAACTAATTTTATCGTTTTTGCTCACGTAACAGGAATCTTTTCCGAACGCGGAATTTTCAAAATTAAAATAAGTTTCTTAAAGATCTTGGAACACACTCATCCGTGATTGTTTTATTTTAGTAGTATTTATTGGTATGGTTACACTTAGGTATTATTTCTGTTCTTTCATTTAGTAATTCATTTCTGTCTGGGAACAACATAATAGCCAATTTTCCTCCTAGCATAATCTGCATACTTTAACACCGTTGTAAGGTTTGACTATTATTGGTATTCTCCATGGTATATGGTTTTTTTTTTTTCATATTTCAATTTTCATTTCCAAGTCTTAAAAAATTGTACAAACTGGCTAGCAGCATGTAGAAATTAAACTTGAACAGTTTTAATACAACTGTACACTGGTTTACTTTTTAATGACCAAAATTAATATATATATATATATATATATATATATATAAATGAGCAGGCAACCTTTCCTTTCAGGATGTTTCCTTGAAAAGGTGAGATAGGAAAGATTTTATTATTTCATTATTTAATTTTTTCAGTGTTCGAATATGTTTCCTTTTTGCTGGTCATAAGGAACTGTACTATTCTAAGCGAAGCTTAGATTTGGCACAAGGCCGAAAGTATGTGACACCCAGTGAAGAACGAACTCAGTAATTATAGTGATTTTAGGGAGACAAGCTTGCTAACCAAAACACCACATCGAGGCGCCCATGTCATAAGGAATCTAGTAATGATTTTTATGAACGCTTCGAACTATTTCACTGACCATTTCCAAAAAACTATAGTCACATTCATATCCATAAAAATGCAGGAAAAAATTAAATTCTACGCTTGTAGTTCTTCTCTCGGACTTTTCGTTTGTTGGGAAGATTCTCTTCTTGTTTCTTACTTTCTTGTCACTGATATTCTCCAAAAATATAAATGCAACATCAGTCGTCATGGACTGCCCATTCAACCTTATTATTTTCTTGTCCTCTCTCTCCCTAATAATGTTTTCTCAGGTTCTTTCACTCACAGTATCATCTCGCGGCTTAGTCGCTTTACCTCCTTGCTTGAGTGAATTGATATGTATAAAACCATATTTATTGTACTAAAAATACAATTATGGCACAAGGCCGAAAAGGAGAGGGGTTAAGGTTGGTTCTCACTTCACTATCCTATACCTAGCTAAACACTATCATGACCTAATCACACATTACGATTTACCCATTCACCACAAGAACATATCCATCACCTCCCAATCCTGCATGCACCTCAATACCATAAATTTACAAAGGGCACCTAAAAAAGTGGGGAAACGCCTGACAATAAAAATGCAATCATATAAAATATAATATATAATTTAAAACATGAAAGATGAAATGATGGGAGGGGGATGAACCCAAAAACAAACTAAAATGATAAGAATGTTAGTAAGACCCATCCATTCCAAAAAAGGAGTGGCCGCTGTATTCCGCCAAACGGCGAAATCAAGAAGTACACACGCTAAGGGGGTGAGGAGGGGGTAAAATAATCAATGGAATGGGACAATCAAAGACTGAACAAGCCGAGATAAAAAAAAAAATGGCCAAAACAAACTAGGGAGATTGGGAATCTCGACTTGGATCATAACAAAAGAGAAAACCAGCTACAGGCTAGAAACACTTTCATTCACATTCACTAGGTACACAAAAGAGAACGACCGTAACCAGGGGAGGGTTTCAAAGAAATCCACCCCGATGTAACCAGCAGATCTAAAAGAGAAAATCAAGGCTAGCCCCATTCACGCGAACCAGGCAATGATATGTATAAAACAAGTTACATAGCTACACTTTTCTAACTCTTATCGGTGTTTGAAATGAGGTAATAACATACTAAGAACAGTCGGTCAGGCAAGGCAAAATTATTAGCTTTCAAGAGAAATTTCTCCCCTCAAAGTTCTCTATATTTTTTTCGTGTTTGCTGAGTTTCCTACACAAACGTAAATAAAGATAATTTTAAGATGAATTTAGGTTCGATTCCCGCAGCAGGCCCCAACAGTTTAATAAAATTTCTCGAACATTCACGCCAGAAGACGAAAATGAATAAATATATTGTGTAATAAATAAGCGGAGCGCCTATTCAAATACTACAAAATAATTTTTAAGTGATTAAAATCTGTTGGATTAATTCAAATCCAATTCTAACACGCATATGTATGTATGTATCTGTGTCTGTGTGTGCGCGCGTAAAGCCTATATGTATTAAGATGTTGTAACCCCCTTTGTAAATAGTTTGATAAATTTTCTGTTTGTATGTGGCATTATGTCTTGGAGCATATGTGTACACCTTTGTGCAACTAAATGAAACAACTGCTTCAGTTTCCTTTCTTTAACCATACGGTCTTTTGTAGATCCACTGGAGTCGCAGGGTGTAATCGATATTTTGCCTCAGATCTGCAGTGGAGTGTAGTAATGCTAATCTATTTTCGAATTGTATGATAAAAGTTGTTTGGTCTTGAACAATATTGCATTATCCGTGATTGCATCAGATTTTTATCACGCCCCCAAAAATTATTGTTTCGAATTATCGATTAGTTGTCTTACGGCCATTGTCTGTAATGGTACGTTACTCCAAGAAAGTCTATGAAATTTGTAACGCGGCACGAACACACTGGCAAGCCTTGGAACCAGGAGTCTTAAACTTAAAGAAAATGCGGCCCGAAAAGAAAAACAACGTCAAGAGATGACGTATACGTGATCAGGGAAATAAGGAAATATCCTAGGAAGACATTATTCGTTTTGGTTCAATTAATTTGCACAAGGATGTAGTATTTTGGCCCTATGTCTTTTGCAATGAGAGCACCATCGGAAAATTGACAAAAAACTATCTGTCCTGGCTGAATTCGTCTATGTACCACCATATACGTATGCTGGGCATATATGAAAATCCGTTTAAAAAATTGCCGTTTGGCTTTTGATTAGCTTTCAACGTCTTCAGGCAAAATCGTTGATGAGAATAGATTTTGTCTCTGATTGCCTCGCCAAAATATGATGTCGTATACTTGATGGAAACCTTCCTGGTTAGCTCGCCAGGCTATGACGACGTATTTTTATGAGAATATTTTGTTTTATTGATTCGTGGCAATAAAACTTAATGGTGTAGCGATTGTAGATTTTCAACTATTTTTAAGGATGGTGAAACTTCTTTGGTTTCAATCCTAATTTTTTCAGTTCTCAGAAACGAAAATATACAAATTTACTTTTATGTCTTTAGGTTTTATTCTAATTATCACTTTTTTTAAAACAACAAACATTGTCGAAGAGTGGAGGTAGTTAAAAATAAAAGCGTTTTCACGGGAACAGTCTTTTTAAGCCTTCTTTTGGATGAATGAAATATAAAAATAAGGAATGAAGATAGCATTTACAGAAAATAATGATGGTCAAGTAAATAGGGACTAACTGAATTTAATCAAATAGAGGGGAGAACAAGAAGAGGAAGGAAATTTTTCTTCGGAAAAAAAAAAACGAAAAAAAACCTCATTGCAAAAGCATACGGGGTTGATATTAACACCGGTATCAGAGCAACCGACGTTTGCAGAGTTGGGCAAATTTCAACCCTGACCCGAGTAAATATTGATGTAATGAATATGTAATGAATACATGTACACCTTGGTTCATCCTCACAGTGATGTGATTGACTGGTATCAGCCATAAATACAGACGAAGGCGAGGACGCAGAGGTCTACAGGCCTTCGACTAGACGTCCACGTCCCTAGGTCTACCACTAGAGGTCTATTGGTCTCCGACTTTTGGTCTACGTTATTTGACTACGCCTACATCACAAGATACTGCATACGACAAGTACCGTCCATTACGTCTACGTGCTAGATTGTTCTACCCGATTGCATTTGCCTAAACCGCTTGCGACCTCGAATGATATATATATCCCTTTCCGGGACATATCAGTATTAAAAGGACCTTATGTTGCATCTTCCCAGCGTGGTATCGCTAAATACAGAGTTTCTTAGGAAAAAAAAAAACACACACACAAAACTTAGAATAAAAAATAAACTGAGAGAGATGCGAAGTGGCATTATCTATCATGCCCTAACAGAATATACAAACGAAGATGATTTTCTAAATTAATTTAATTACGGCACTAGTCTTAAGAATGTGCGCTGTGAGGCAGTGAATATTGACTTGGAACGACAAATCGGCGAGCTGAGTTCGCATTCCAGTTGAGTTCCTTGCATTCACTTGCACAGAAATATTGTTGTGAAAGGTATTATACCGTCTTTTACCTCTAGTTATGGGTTAAATAATAACACAGACTGGGTTCTATAGCATTGGTTAGCAACCAGTCTACAGCAGAAAGCAATGGCAATCTACTGTGGGATAATTTTCTGCCCAGTCATTTATGAACATTTCGAGACATGACTGCCCAAGCGTGTATCACGTATGTCACTTAACTGACTGAGTCTTGAAAAGCCCGACATAAAATTAAAATCAAACTCGTTTGTTTCAAATCGGTCAGCTAAATGAACTTGACGTTTTCTGACTCATGACGATGTGCCCAATTTCCTCTTAAAAATAAAAGTCTTTTGAACTGGCAGGTAGTATTAATCCGTTTTAGGCAACAGTGACTACTAGACAATTTCATCAAAGATGAAGAGGTGAATTGAGGAAGCATAGATATGGATACCGGAACAATACCGAGGAGACCATACTCGGAACACCTGACCAACGTGCAAGTTTTATTGGAAATGATAACGAAAAGACAATTCACTTTACTGAGAAATGGAAAAAGACAACTGATATGAGTTCGACCCATAATAAAGAAAGAAGGATTGCAGAATTTGACACTCGACTGACTGGGGAGAAGATTATCCTGTAGTAAGTTTCATTATTTTCTGTGGTAGAGTGGTTGCAGCCAAGACTATAAAACCCAATATGTCCTGTTATATAACCCATAAATGGAGGGAAGAGATGGATTAATACCTTTCCCAAGGGTATTTGCGTGTAAGTGAATGCAAGGAATTCAACTGGAATTCGAACTCGGTTCTCCGATTTCTCGTTCCAAGCCGATATCCACTGCACCACAACACACACCAAAGTTAAATATAATAGATGAAAATAGCGAGTAAAGTAGCTTGTGTAAATTGATGACAGAACAGTTACTGGGAGAGTTACTTAAATTGATTGATTCCTTTTCAACATTTTATCAACATTTTGCAGGTTATTGAAATGTATGATAGATATTTTATATTGCAATAATTGTTTGCGTATTAATAATGATTTACTGATAAAGATCCTACTAATTTAACCATTGATCCGGAGAAAAGAGATGTTTTCACACCTTTCCCAAGTGTACTTCAGCAGAAGTGAATACAACGAACCCGACTGGGATTAGAAATCGACTTTCCGATTCTAATTCCGAACAATTATCCCCACGCGCACATCCAAGCTTACAGACCAGAGGAAAACGTTTTGGTTATTCTTTAAATTTTAAGGCAAAAATACTTTAGATTTCAGAGGAGAAATTCTCAGTATTATATTTAATATTTAGCGTTTTTTTTTAAATAATCGTATCGCCCCAAGCAAGGTATTTTACTGCCACTGTTGTGCAGGGGTTTACATAAAAGGAAAGCTATGAGAAAGAGTGACAGGTTACAGAGGGTGTCAAGAAGTGGATAAGAGAAGGATGAGAATATTAATGAGAGTGGAGTGGACGGAGAAAGGAGCATGAGAGAGAGAATGCAGGTTATTGAGATATTGACTTTACATTTAAATTCTTGGAGATTATATCTGTTGGGGAAGCGAGTAAACGGATAGGAATTCCACAGGCGAGAAGTGCGATAAAAGAAGCTGGGGGTGTAGAAGTTGTGTTTCCAGTTTACTGGTTTCACAGTAAAAGGGTGGGGCCTAGTTGTTAATCTTGTGGCTCGAGTAAATTCATACATATGGTCACCAGTAAGCTAAGTTCATCGGTGCAGAAGCTGTGAAAGTATTTGTAGAAGACCCTATCTGTCGTGTCTCAAAAATTGAATTAATATCTTTTGATGTCCGATATTGACACAACCATCCGTCCGTGCATGGAGTACTGCTGCCATTTATGGTCAGGTGCCCCTGCCGTTCTCCTCAGTGTTCTTGACAAGCTCCAAAGGAGAGTCTGTAATGTGATAGGTACTGATCTGGCGACTCGACTGCAGCCACTTCCCCATCGTCGAAATGTGGCCTCCCTCTGTCTCTTCTATAAATACATTCATGGCTTCTGCACGGATGAGCTTAAGTCACTGATGCCTCCTCAACAGGTGTTTACCCGTGCAACCAGACTGGCAACTGGGTCCCACCCATTCACAGTCAGGTTAGCCAAATGCAGACGACAATTCTACTCCTGCAGCTTCCTCTCTCCCGTATTCTTGCTTTCCTGACGGCTACAACCTCCAGAAATTTAAATGCAAAGTCAATACTCATCTACTAACCACTGGCCTCTAGCTCTCTCCCCTCCCCTGTATAACCTTCCCTTTCTTTCCACCTATGTATCTGTCATCGCACCTGCTTTCTCAGCTTTCTATTGTTCCTTTCTAACTAGTTTGTACTCCTCACTCTTTTCTAATTAATCTTTTTACATTTATGTAGCCCCCTGCACATCAGTGGCGTTTCCGCCTTGCTCGGGGTGAAATGATTAAATAAAAAAAAACAAAAAAAAAACTATCAGTTTTTAATTCATTCGTCACCGAGTCGTCGGAGTTATTTTGCTCTGTTGTTTTAATTTTTTTTCCCCGATACGTTGCTAAAAATAAATTCTCAAATTGTTCAAGGAAAATTATCTGGAATCATAAAATTTGCATGCTTTTCCTCATCTTCACCCCAAAATTCAACAGACTTGCCAGATAGTTTCCTTCACTCTTTTGTACCCCCACATAGAAAAAATATAAAGAAAAAAGTCATCAAAATCACCCGCTTGTATAACAAAATTTCAACTCAGTTCAAGGGAGAAAACTGATATCGACTCCAATATCGAGATATTAGACAGATTATTCAACTAGAAGTAGCTGCCGATGTCCAGTGTTATTCAAATATAATAAATAATTCCGTTTGTACTATACTGGAAATAAATAGATAAATTCCTGATAGAAAAAGCTTAAGAATTTTAACACAGAGAACATATATGTAAAAGAAAGGCTTACAACAATACTTATTTATAATTCCCTTTTAATTTACTGTGTGAGTGCATTTTCGTATTTTGGTTTGATTTTGTTTTGTATGTTATGATCATCGTCTATCGATCTGTAATTGTTTGTTTTCGTTTTCATATTTATTTAAAAATATATTCAATAATCTTACGTGATATCAACCAAAATCCATATATTCTAGATGAGGAATTTAAGTATTTCAGATAAAGAGCGATTTGGAAGAAATTCAATCAACATTAGTTAGTTTGCCGTGCGTGTATATATATATATATATATATATATATATATATATATATATACACCTTATTTATTCGTCGTTATGTGCCGTGTCCTCTCAGAACGAAAGCGATTATGACACTCCACAAATTTATGTCCTTTGCAGCTCTGAATAAATTTTGTGGTTTTTGTTATTTCTCCTAAACCCTGTTCTGCCGTCTATTCACGCATGCTCACTATGTACATTATGCAATATTTTTCTATGTCCCTTTTACTTGAAATATGTCCTGTGAGTATTAGAATTTCCAAGCCTTATTTCCTCATTATGTGACTTAGAAATATAAACCGTCTCTTCCTGATGTTATGTATAATTTTCCTTTTTGTTTCTATTTTCTTTCAAACTTCGTCGATGCTCACATAATCGGTCCATGGTATTCTCAGCATCCTTCTGTCGAACCACATTTCTGTTGCTTCAAGACTCTTCTTCATCTATGAGGAGATTGTCCAGCACTTACTGCCATATAGAAAGACAGATATCACGTAACAGTTTAGGGCTATTTTCCTTGTTTCTAAGCAAGTTTTTTTTTCAGTTTCTTAAAATATATTAAGATTAGCTTTTTGGTAGTGCCGTTAACCAGCGCAAATAATGAGAAGATAAGGGCTGCAATATTTGACATCCAGAGCATCAAGTTAAGGAAACTGGGGCAGAGAAAAACATTATAGAACATACCTCATCTGTAAATGGAAGGTAGAGCAAAGTTTAGGGGAGATAGTAAAAAATTTCTAAGAGTTGCAATTGATAAGAAAATATGGAAAGTTTTGAGCGCCAACATCATAAACCGACACTGCACACAGTAGACAACGTTATTTTTAATTTTCATAGTAAAAATATTGTTATTAAAAAATAATTAAATTTTAATTCAAGCTATGACCGATATTAATATCTATGATAGATACTGAATAAGTTTCCCACCTTCAGATTTAAAATAATCATCCATAAAGAAGAAAAAATGCGGTTGATACTTAGTCGAGAATATGACTACCTGTTTTGTTTATAAATCAGAACTCTTGATTGCGATGGTCTTCCTAGATGCCTGGACACTTAAATTTTAGAATGTTTCTCTAATCATTCACACAGATAGAGGTTATTAATGAAGGGAAATCAGCGACTTAATTACTGAATTGTTGACGCGTGAGAAGATCGCTTCACTTGACTTAAGAATATATGTGCTTCAGACAGCAGCAGTGAGCATCAAAATAAGATGAACAAAGGGAAGTAACTGAAGGTGAAATTCAGTTTATTTCATTTTTTTACGGAAGCTTGCGTGAAGTTTTAAAAAGTACTTTACTTTTAAAATGTCTCATTTTAAATTTTTACGGAAGAAAAAAAAATTACAATGACAGATCCTTTTTAGAAATGTTAATTTGTTCATATAAATGAATGAATAGCTCGATATATGTCATACATAAGCTACTAAGTACATTCAGTGTCAGTCAGTCAGTTAAGTGCCATGCGCGATACACGCTTGGGCGATCATGTCTCGAAAGAGACATGACTGACTGGGCAGAAGATTATCCCGCAGTAGGTTGCCATTGCTTTCTGCGGTAGACTGGTTGCCGACCAAGGCTATAGAACCCAATCTGTCCTATTATTTAACCCATAACTGGAGGGAAGAGACGGATTAATACCTTTCCCAAGGGTATTTGCGCGTAAGTGAATGCAAGGAATTCAACTGGAATTCGAACTCGGTTCCCCGATTTTTCGTTCCAAGCCGATATCCACTGCGCCACAACGCACATACATTCAGTGTATGATGTATTAATTTGGGGGTTGGTGGGAACCAAAATGTTCCAAGCAGCTTGTACAAGAAAGGATGTAAAAATAATGTATATCTAAGCAAAGTTTAGAAGCGGCCTATGGGGTCAAGTATAGAACACACAGTAAGAATTATATTCCGTTGTAATTAATCTAGTAGATTAATTTGTTATTAAATATATATTTGGATTTTCTAGGTTAGTTATTTACTTAGTTTTCTCTACTTGCGTACTGAGCGCTTTTTGTTTTAGGTTACTCGTTTCGGGGTTTTTTGTTTGGGCTGCGTACTTTGACTGATGTTCAAGTGCTTAGCTAGTTCTTTTTTTATCACCATCTTTTCCTTCCGCCTATGTGCTCGGAGGATTTTTCGAAACGAATATAACGATAAGTTTACATTTATGTTACCTGTCACATTTTTGTGTAGAGTAGGTCCCAGAATTCATCGCGCGTTGTGTCTCTGTCCTCGAAAATAGACTGTGGCTCAGTTGTAGCTCCATCCGCGAACACAGAGTTGCATATGAGAAAAATAGCTGTGTAGAGAAACGGTCCCGGGAAACAGTGTTCTGCGGCCGCGCCCCCGCATTGCAGCAGAGGGGTGGACCAGCACTTCGTCACTGGGGCCAGATCAACCCGCGGTTGTTGAGGGGACTTGGAAATTTTTGTTCCTTGGTCCGTTGGTACGCGGTCGTGATCCCCACATTAAAAAATACTTTGTGTCACATTTCGCTCCAGTGGGAAGTAGGGTAAATCTCTTCATGAATAGAAAATACGGCACATAGCGCTCATACTAATCGTGATCGATGTAATAAAGCAGAACTCTTAAGTACATATATTTATAAATCGCCCTATTCTTTCCAAACGGTAGCACCACGTTGCAAAGGAAACTCCGATACCTGCCACAAATAAGGATATATATATATATATATATATATATATATAAATAGAGAGAGAGAGAGAGAGAGAGAGAGAGTTATAAATATATGAATTAAAATCCAACAAGTTGAAAGGATGAGTGAATGACAAGTAGGAACATTCTGATTTTTTTCTAATTTCTTTTTTAGCGATTTCTCTATATACCTAATATTCTTTATTTTACATATTGTTTTACAAATTAATTAATTACAAATAAAGCTCAATAAAAATTCTAACCGTTAAAATCTTATTATAATCAATGCTTTAATATATATATATATATATATATATATATTTTTTTTTTTTTTTTTTTTTTTTTAATCATTTCACCCCGAGCAAGGCAGAAACGCCACTGATGTGCAGGGGGTTACATAAATGTAGAAAGATTAATTAGAAAAGAGTGAGGAGTACAAGCTAGTTAGAAAGGAACAATAGAAAACTGAGAAAGCAGGTGCAATGACAGGTACATGGGCGGAGAGAAAGGGAAGGTTATACAGGGGAGGGGAGAGAGCTAGAGGCCAGTGGTTAGTAGGTGAGTATTAACTTTGCTTTTAAATTTCTGGAGGTCGTAGCCGTCAGGAAAGCAAGAATACGGGAGTGAGTTCCACAGGCGGGAAGTGCGAGAGAGGAAGCTGCTGGAGTAGAATTGTCGTCTGCGTTTGGCTAACCTGACTGTGAATGGGTGGGACCCAGTTGCCAGTCTGGTTGAACGGGTAAACACCTGTTGAGGAGGCATCAGTGACTTAAGCTCATCCGAGCAGAAGCCATGAAGGTATTTATAGAAGAGACAGAGGGAGGCCACATTTCGACGATGGGAAAGTGGCTGCAGACGAGTCGCCAGATCAGAACCTATCACATTACAGACTCTCCTTTGGAGCTTGTCGAGAACACTGAGGAGAACGGCAGGGGCACCTGACCATAAATGGCAGCAGTACTCCATGCACGGACGGATGGTTGACTTGTATATATGCAGGATGGATTCAGGTGGAAAAAACATCCTGGATCGACATAGTGACCCAATCTTCTTAGCAGTAGATTTTGCTATGGATTCAATATAGTGCTTCCATTTGAGGTCTGAGGACAGGGTAAGTCCGAGGAGGCGTAGTGTATTACTCTCCGGGAGAATCATCTGGTCCATGCTTATGGGAGGCAGAAGAGGTTGCCTGTAATGGTTGACAGACAACAGCTTGGTCTTCGAGGAATTGAAGTTGACAAGCCACTTCTTGCCCCAGTTCA
>JBBBDQ010000507.1:2585000-2587500 GCA_037127315.1 Ascarosepion bandense | reverse complement strand
TGTTTGTATTTAAGGTAATAGTTAAAATTTCGTGTGTGTTAAGGACAGTATATATAATTAATCTCATTATGATTATTAACTTTACTTTATAATTTAGTAAATCGATTACTACTATAAAATTCTAAATTTTATTTAGAGAAATATTTCTAATTTACTTATGAATATTAAACCTTACTTTAGAATTTAGTAATACAATATTATTATAGAATATGTTTTTTATTACATACGGGGTCCTAGTTCTGGCTATTGTAGTATTTTTTTAGCATGATTGTAATGTCAGTTCTCCAATGTGCTTGCAGTTTACTGTGGTTTCATGCCTCTGGTTTAAAAGCTTTTTACTGTTCATATATTTAATGATCTCAGTTTTTTCTTGAAAACAGAGGAAATATGGTTCCTTTATAGATTTAGCTGTTCTTGCTTGTTTAAGGATTTTCTATTTAACTTTAGGCGTTTTATTTTTGTCTTTTAACTTCCAAAAGTATTTGGAGAGAGATGTCATCTTTTGTTTTTCTTTGTTATTGAAGGATGAGAGGTGATTGTAAAATTACTTTTTAAATATGTTCATGTTATTTCCGATATATATTTTTTCATCCTTAGGATTCTCCATGGAGGAAATCGAACACATATATATCAGGGATTTCATTAGACATCTATTGGTCATAGGGCATTGGTTAGGGTTTCAACAGTTACAGAGGTTGTTATTATGGGCCGGACTGGTATTACTGTTGGAGTTATTTTTGTTGTGTGCATTTAATATTTTTTGTTATGTACTTTAATTATTTTTTCTAGATTATTGGATCAGCTATAGCTTAGTTTAATTGTAATGTTATTGAATATTTTATTTAGAGGGTTATTTTTGGGGAAATGCATATTTATTAGTTGAAGAAAATTGTCTTAGCTTGAAGTTAATTGATTGATTAAAAGGAGGGTCATACCATATGATTTTCCGTTTTCTATTTTTGCTTTTTGAACTCCTGAATTTTTCCACAAACCTAATTGTTGATGATTGATAACCGCCATCTTTAAGGATTTTATCGTAAATTAATTGTGTTTATAAAATATTTCTTTACTGGATGAGTGTGTGTTAATGCGGCGTTCTATCGATGATGGGATGTGTTTGATAATAGATGGTAGGTGATTAGAGTTGGGGTTTTATATATATTGTGTTTGCATTGTTTTTTATGTAAGGTTGGAATGAGTTCGATACTCCGTCTAATGTTATGTTTAAGAAGTCTACTTGCTTGATATTGGGGTTAATCTCTACGTTAAGACCAAAGGATTTATAGACTTTATGAATTAATTTTCTAGTTCTATCAACCTTACCTCCAGTAGATTTATTTATTATCATGAGTCCGTCATCTCTATATAGCCCTATATTGTTTGTATCGATTTCTGTATAAGCAATGAGGCTGTACAATAGGAATAACCCCACCAGATCAGAAGATTCTGCTGAATCCAGGGCTCCCATAGATAAATCAAAATCATCCGTTGAATTTTTATTCCACTATTCGTTGTCGGGGATGAGAACTGATTTTCTACAGTTCAGGATTATCTTGATTTCATCCTTTGTGATGTCCGAGTAAAATTAAGCGAATTCCAGGGCGAGATTAAAAAGGTCCTTAGAAATCGATGGGTAAAAATCCACGATGTCGAACTATAAGAAAGTGGCATTATTTTTCTCCTCAAGTTTTTCAAACCATTTGATAACGTCCACTGTGCCCCTCGATTACATTAGTTGAATTTGTTTCTTTATTTGCTCGTTGGTTCTTTCTTATAATTACTTCTGTCAACCATTACAGGCAACCTCTCCTGCCTCCCATAAGCATGGACCAAGCGATTCTCCCGGAGAGTAATACACTACGCCTCCTCGGATTTACCCTGTCCTCAGACCTCAAATGGAACCACTATATTGAATCCATAGCAAAATCTACTGCTAAGAAGGTTGGGTCACTGTGTCGATCCAGGATGTTTTTTCCACCTGAATCCATCCTGCATATATACAAGTCAACCATCCGTCCGTGCATAGAGTACTGCTGCCATTTATGGTCAGGTGTCCCTGCCGTTCTCAGTGTTCTTGACAGGCTCCAAAGGAGAGTCTGTAATGTGATAGGTACTGATCTGGCGGCTCAACTGCAGCCACTTCCCCATCGTCGAAATGTGGCTTCCCTTTGTCTGTTCTATAAATACTTTCATGGCTTCTGCTCAGACGAACTTAACTCACTGATGCCTCCTCAACAGGTGTTTACTCGTGCAACCAGACTGGCAACTGGGTCCCACCCATTCAAAGTTAGGTTAGCCAAATGCAGACGACAATTCTACTCCTGCAGCTTCTTCTCTCGCACTTCCCGTCTGTGGAACTCGCTCCCGTATTCTTGCTTTCCTGACGGCTACAACCTCCAGAAATTTAAATGCAAAGTCAATACTCATCTACTAACCACTGGACTCTAGCTATCTCCCCACCCCCGTATAACCTTCCCTTTCTCTCCACCTATGTATCTGT